>JAODUJ010172503.1:0-10822 GCA_027564615.1 Psolus chitonoides
CATTTCAGGACCATATCATGGGGTATATATGTCATGCTATGTATACGGAAATGACATTGACTTGAATATTCTAGGGACGGGCGATCACCCCAGTGCCCACCCCTAAATTCGAAGTAGGTGTGGTGGACCACTAATGAATGTAAAAGGTTTCTAGACTAGATTTATATTGGTATCGATCACTGGCCTCCACCTCACCATGACAAAGTCCAATGAGGAAAAGGTGTAACTATTAATCCATTAACTGAACAGTGTGAGACGAGGTCAACGACTCCTGGTATAGGCTATGTTTCATCCCTCTTCAGCCCCACCCTCCCCTCCAACAAAACACACAGTCCCGTCTTATAAGCCTTTGCTCTACTTATTTATTTCAGTCTAGCCTAGGCCTAACTTCTAACATTCGGATTTCAAGTACGTTAATGCATCGCAATATAATTTTGGCGTTATGCTTGCCTATAGTACCCATAAGTACCGCGATTAAAATGATCAAGGTCAAATGGATGTTTTTTTGCAACCGATATTGTGACAAGAAAAAGTGACCTGCTGATGACTTGTGTTGTTTCATCTTGCCTACACTTCCTACTGCTAGACTAACAAGTGTCGTTGTTAAGCACGTCATCAACATGCGGTTCATTCATTGGCTATAAGTTTGTATTGCGTAAGAATATATCATGCAAGTGATTTTTCATTGCGCCGTACAACAGTGGTTCCACTTTCAAAGAAATTACCCAATAAGTTCGGGAAATGTTAGGGGAAATGACATAATTTTGGGAAATGTCGGAAAATCTGGGATCAAGCAAAGTAGCTACAGCAACAGTAAAATACGGCCTAACATCCATTTCGGGAAATGGCCATCTGATTTCACGGATATTGGGGAAATTTAGTACCCATTTTGGGAAATCGGTTTTAAAAATGTGGAAACACTGCCATACAAACTTAATTCCAATTTTCGACCCCGTTTACTGCTAAAATAACTCATGTAACCTTGTCCAACCAAAATATTCTCTTTCTACGCGTTATATAGAATCCATTGAAGGCCACAAACAAAAGTTGCCGTGATGGTGCAAGCTCGGAGTGGAATTTCAGCACTCAGGTCACGGACTAGAGGGCAAGGTGGGTGGGGCGGGGGTTGAAGAGGCAGGAGACGGGAAACGGATAGTAGTTACTATCAATCATAGTGACACTACTCTACAGTATACTATCCTTGCTATGGATAGTCGAAGGCAGGCAAATCTCTGCAAAGCGGATGTCTTGTTTCCATGGTCACTAGAGACGAAGCAGTATTTCTTCATTAACTCTATAACCCATGGCTGTTATTGGGTAGGGGAAATTTGCGCAACAATGGCCGAGGAGGCACCTGAAACAGCTCCTATTGTTCGCGACATTCCGGAAGCGTCACGCCACAGCGCCCCTGCATCTCTCTGCTCGATGTATCCTTTCGCTACTCGCAGTTTCGAGAGTGTCGTGGTCAGGGGAAGAGCTGGGGTCACATACGACCCAGACATGGTATATAGGGTTAATTAGCTCCGAACAATTCGTTAGATCGACTCGTGATCTGTCTTACTCAAAGTCGCCGTGTTTTGTTCGAGGAATTCTTTTAGTTTCCAGTATTTCACCATACCAGAACATTTCATCGATTTTACGTTGATATATTTTTTATTCACATTTTTTGCGCGGGCCAGATTGTGCGGGCTCGCGGGCTAAATTTGGTCCGCGGGCCGTATATATCAATCAAATTCAAGTAGGCTACTTTACCAAAAAACTGTATTCAAAATTCTTGTTTAAGTTTTCGAGTAACAGGTGTTCTTAATTTGAAAGTAGGAGACTTGAAGCATATATATGACGTCACACATGGACTACAAGTTGCAAGTCCAATGTAATTCATTGTTTTTACTTCAACGGTTCACATTAATGATAACTGATGTTTCTATCTTGATTTGTTGGAATACAAAATATTAAAATCGAACTATCATTTCCAGAAGATTTATTCAGAACAATTGTTTCTTTCGTTGAAAATTAATTAAAAACTATGAAGCCAAAACAGCTTGTATTCCCCGTGTGACATCATAAACTTGCAACAAGACTTCTACTTTTCCAATTTAGAAAACTTGATAACTCGAGAGCTAAACAAGATTTTTGAATGCAGTTTTTTATTGGGGTAAATTACGTGTATTTGATTGCTCTATAGTTTATAACATACTATTTCTCTTCAAAAATGTAGTCTTCATGCTGCAATTTCCTTTTGAACCCTCCTATATTCAGTCAGCGTGAATGAAAGGAGGCCACTCTGGTGCCGAAATGAATTTCGCTGAGATTTAAGACTGAAAAGTCGGCCTATATTGAGGTTGAGTTTAACCAGGTAAATGATTAGCATTTCTCCTGGTTTAACTCTGTAGAGTCTTTGGGTATGCTCATTTTCCAACGGCGTTGCGAGACTCGTCACTGCATTGGAATACGCCGAATAAAAAGGTTTGGCTCACGTTGTCTTCCAGCTGTCCAGCTATTGTCTCGCCGAACCCCTTGTGAAATTGGAGATGTGTGCTGAAGGTACTTACACACTGTATCGACACTCTTCGAGAGCCTTCTATGCCAAGCAGTTTTTGTCAGACATGGTGCACATGTCATTTACCCCCCCTTGGTGCTCAGCACTGATAGTACGGGATAGGGTTCCGACATAACGCCTTGCCAGAGCGTCAACATATGGCTAAATACCGTGAGCAAACGGAGGGCGACATCTAACATTGGATGTACGGTGCACACACTTTCACACACACGCACACACACACACACGCGCACGCACGCACGCACGCACACACCAATACACACACCACCACCACCTTAAAGGGAACTGAATGCCAAATTTTTGGAGATATACGCCATACTACAGAGCGATAGGCCTACTTTACCGAAAACCGTAAAGATCTTTTTTCATTTTTTGAGTTATCGAATTGCCGTATTAGATGTGACTCACATGTATGCCATTCCACCTCATTTTTCAGTGAACAAAATGACTTCGGTGGGTCATTTATATTGATAATTGACACAGTGTATCACGGTGTGTCACTTCTGTGCGTCATTTTAAACATAATGACTTGATGTGCGTCAATTTAAATGTTTTGCAAGAGTGCATGACTCACATAGTGCAACGACTCACCCTGTCCGGGGAATAGGTGGTGAGTCATACAATTCACACGTACATTAGTTAACTGTTGAAACACCTCTGTTCCCATATATCTGCCACATTTGCAGTGACGGTTTGCTCAATTGAACTTTTGCATGACACTTTGACTAATGAAGAATCCAGGCACCCGTTTCGCGATGTCAAGACAGTTGAAATGTCATCCATCCATTATTTCAATGATCCGAGTTCGTTCGTTTCGACTCACTTTCCCTCGATAACGCGGGAGTGGGGAGGGTAACATTGTTATATACCGGTATACCGGAACGTTTTCGTTTACCATAGTGTTCGGTTGGCAGGTTGTAGGCAATGGGGTTGCTGTTTTTAATGATTTAGTGAAAGTCATAGGGTCACGAGACGTCCTACTTTTTTGGGGGGGGGGGGGGGTACCGGGTAGGCCAACTGTTCACCAGTTGAACAAATTATCCCGGACCGGTGAGGGGGTCCTTTCCAGCCCGGGCCGGTGAGGGACAACAGCCTGGGCCAGTGAGATGTTCCATTATAGTCCGTGCCGGTGAGGAGTTACAGCTCTGGCCAGGGAGGGGTTCCAGCCCGGACCATTGAGGGGTGACCCTGGCCGTTGTTGGGCTCGGAGCGGTCGTATTCAGATACAGTGGTGTTCTCTTCGGGAGGAAATGTCCGGGGGGGGGGCATGTTTCCTTGGGGTAATCGTCAAGGGGGTAATTGCCCTGGCGATATTTATTCTCGGGGGTGTTTGTCCTCGAGGTATATGTCCGGTGTATTTGTCCGGGGAGTAGTTATCCCGGGGGTATTTGTCTTTGCTTTGGTAAACATTTTTGTTTCTATCTTTACACATCATTTAGACACCGGCCCAGTGTACACAAGAAAAGACTTGGAACAGCTCAAGATAGCCCTTCGCGATCAACTAACAAAACAGCAATGCTATGAAATTGCAATGTTTCTTGGCTTGCCAGCCTCATTTAATGCGTCTATACAGTCTTCAAGAAATCCTGCGGAGGAATTGGTCCAGATGTTGCACGATCGTCATATTATCCAGAAATCAGACATCACCCCACTTATTGTTGCATTAAAGGCTCGAGGCCTTCAGCGTGTAGCTTCAGATATCATTAATGACAGCCAAATGAAAGCACCCATGTATGGTAAAGAAGCTAATGTTGGTAAAGGTAGCAAAGCATTCGAAGCATCCACTGTTGGCGACAACTTTACTGAAACCGGTAAGGCTAATTTATTGATTGCAAATAATAATGACAACTAGAAATTTACCATAGCTATTGATGCCTTTCTGAATAGGGTAAACGATGTGGGATTTTAATAAAAGCAGGTTACTGAATGCACATAATTCACATAACCTAACATTAAGTATATAAACTTTAATGAAATTTCAACATTTTACTCAATTGACCTCACATTTCCACACAGATCAATAGCAACCATGTACTATTGTACTCACGATTGGACACACACACACGAAATCAGCAAGCACCAAAAAATGCAAATGATTTGTTCACTGATTAATATGCTGACCACGACATTTTCTATCCCACTCCATGTATAGTCAATTGACTGGGTCGATCTGTTGATTCAAATCGCCGGGCATTGCTGTGTTTCAAAATCACGTGTGGATGTAATATCGCCATAAGTTTCTAATGAAAAATACATATCATACAGTACACGTGCGGGCCTACAGATGAATTTTCAATGACCATACTTTCAAAATTAATAGCTTCACCGAAAAAGCTGCTTTTCAACAGACAGTCATGTATACATGGAGTCTGTCAGCTGAAACTAAGGAATTTATTAAAACGTGAGTACTGACTGACTAATCATTGTACACTATATCATACAAGAGTAAAAATATGTATTACATCAGTGGCAGAGCTAGGGGTTTCAGTCAGAGGAGGCAAGTGTAGTCATTTTGGGCGCTGTTCATGTTATATTAGCTAAATAGATCACCAAATAGCTGAAAAGGGCGCCAATATTCCACTTTAGCGTCGTCAGAGAGGGCGCCCTCTCAGACTATATGGACGCTCGGCCATTGTATCACATGTGAAGTTAATTTCGCTTTCCCCTAAGCAATATACACCTTTCATTAGGACTATTGCTTTAAGTAGTCAGTATGAACAGCAAGCTGCTAGAGTGAAATGCTTCATAGTGTACTTATAGTCTGACATGATGATGTCAGATATACACACTCTCTCTCTCTCTCTCTCTCTCTCTCTCTCTTTCATGTTCAAATTTCATGGAAATGAATTAGAGCGGGTAAGGATGCATGCTATATCAATATACAAAGTACATTTGATGCAGTGGCTTATAGTCACAGAGGTAGAGTAAAAAGGCAGACAGTAATAAAACAATTCATGTCAAAGGTACCGAAAATAGTTTAGCCTTGAATAAAGTTTATGGGCATATTACACAAATCCTTTTTCAGCATCAGTCACAATTAACCAAAAATAATTAATCAAAATTAACCATTTCTCTATTTTCAGCTGCAAGATCTACATGCATTTGTGGCAAAGATCAGTTCCAGGAATTGAAGTCTTTGAAAGGGGAGCTGGTGAGTCTTCAGTGCACTGAGTGTAGATCAGAGTGGTTATCTGAGTCGGAGTCTTCAGGCGACAGTTTCTCACTACGGAAAAACAATACCGACTTTTTGTACAAAGCCCCCCTAACGATTGACCAATCTTCAATACGGCATGAAATTGTTACTGAAAAAACCCGCCTGCGTCCTGGTGACCACATCGTTTTTCGACGAGCTGTATTGTATGACCACCATGCAATTTTTCTCTCATTAAAAAATGAAAACATGGAAGTAATTCACTGGACAACAAACGTTAGTACCAGTGAAAACAATTCTTGGAGATACGTTTTCTCCAGTAAAAAAGAACAATTTGCTGCCATTAAACGTGAAGAAATACCTTTCCCCAAGAAAGGTGTAAGACGTGTACTCTACACTGAAGAAGACCCCCCGAGTCTTGTTACGGCTAGGGCATATAAAATTTTCCGGGAAAATGATAAATGCTACAGTGTCGATAATAATAATTGTGAAACTTTGGCAACATATTGCAAAATTGGCAAAGGGTTCTCAAAACAAGGTAAAATCGTCAGTGATGTTTTACCGCCACTTATGAGTTTCTTAAATTGGTTTGCACAGTAAAATCGTATCAAAACAACAAACCACTTCAGCGCGCGATTTTGTTTTGGGTGAGTTATCTTGTATGATCTTTGGGCACAAGTGACACTACGTGACAGGACTCACGAGAAGCACTACTTCGGGCGAAGCGCGCGAAAATTTTTTAGGTTATAATGTTTGGGTTATTAACGAACGTTTGGTGAGAACTCTTCGGAG
Organism: Psolus chitonoides; assembly: GCA_027564615.1. Classification (NCBI taxonomy): domain Eukaryota; kingdom Metazoa; phylum Echinodermata; class Holothuroidea; order Dendrochirotida; family Psolidae; genus Psolus; species Psolus chitonoides. Next base: position 6,504 of record JAODUJ010172503.1, read on the forward strand.
ATAATACCGATCTAAAGCTTGAACCAATCATAACAGCAGTTCTCGAAATGTGCTTACGTGCTTACGTGCAGCGGCACGTGCCATGATTGCCCGTGCATTAATCCGCATTTTTTTATTTTGCATTCAATTAGTTTGCAAAGCCCCTTAGGGAAAAGACATTTTTGAATGCATGAAATACGTTTAAACGGAAAGTCCAGGGTACCACCTAAGATCCACTGTTGAGGCCTAGGGAAAAGACATATGCTGGGCCCCAGCCCCAGGAAGTTCTGCAAATTGAGACAATTTACATACATGAGATGCGTTACAAGTTTGACTTAATGCCATGACCGTGTGCTAGAAGCGCACGTATAAGCTTCGTGTGGTGTTCAGAGAGTATCCGTTTGATGATCTTCCAAGGGGCTAAGCTCAGAGAGGGGAGTGGGGAATACAGTAGACCAATGAATGGAAGTATTGGGGTTGGAAATGAAAACGCGTGGTGTTAATTTCCGAAGAATTGAGATGCAAGACTGCCCCCAACACAAGAAGGGATGTGTGCGCGCAAAACGCGCGTGAAATTGTCTAATTTTGTTATCGGTATGATTAGAAAACGTTAAATTACAACAATGGATCACAACAATGATAATTATAACAGCACACAAATAGGCCTACACTATACATTTGTGAGTAAAATATTTTCCACATGGGAAAATACTGGGGGGGGGGGGTAAACATACCTTTAGGCCCTTAACTTTTTTCGTTGAGGGGGCTGATCCCCTGACCTCGAGCCTCCCCCACCCTCTCCGGTTCCGCTGCCAGTTGGCTGCATGGCCTAATTGGTTAGGGCGTCTGTATTTACAAATGTGTAATATATGTGTGTAGGTACGTCGTCGTTCTGCTAGCACTCAGAAGTAATAATATGAGGTCGTATTAGGACTGTAAAATAATAGAGTGCAAAATATAGTTGGAAACTGCACGTGGCGTTTCGGGTGGAGGATTCTTTATTAACTATATAACCCATGGCGGTCAGTATCCCCTTTGTGGTACCCTTCAAGAGCCTTCTCTCTGTCAGTCTTCTGGATGCGTTGGGGGCTCATATCAATTATGTTATCGTGGTAACCACGTTGGTGAAAATGAATGCATGTTTATGTATGTATGTGGTCCTATGCAGTGGCGTATCCAACGAGGGGGGGGGGGGGCGATGCAACTTGCCCACCCTGGCAAGTTTCCGACGAAATTCCTAAAGTGAAAAAGTTGCAAAATATAATTTTTGGGTATTAAAATATAATTTTTGGGTAATGAAAGTCAATTTAGAGCCGTATTTGGACGTATTTCTAGTCCATATCGGAAACAAATCTCGCGCTGCGAGCGATTATGGAGTCTGATATTGCCGCCTTACGGTTAGTAGTTCTCAATGCAGCTTCAGTGGTCATGTGGTCTTCTATATACTTTGAGACTGCGAAATGGTAGTTAAAAGTCAGTTCTTTGCTAGGCAGTTCATTCAAATAGTATATAAAACAGACATAACAAAAAAGAGAAAGGATATAGTAGCCTACATAATACTTGAATAATAGACAAGAGCACCCAATGGTGCAGCAGCTCAAACCCCACAAAGTAAATTGGGTCCAAAAGGAAATGGGCCCAACAATTTTTGTGAAAAAAGTCCACAAAAGTTGTGGCCCCAAAAAATGTAGGTCCAAAAAAAATTGAGCCAAAAAAATGTGGATTCAATTTTTTGGGGGTCCAACAAATTTGGGGTCCCAAAAAATGTAAGCCCCAAAAAATTTGGGTCCAAAAATTTGGGTTCTAAAGATTTGGGTTCAAAACAATGTGGAAAAAAATGTGGGCCCAAAGTAATTTGGGTCCAAACAAATTGGGCTCCAAAAAAATGTTGGTCCAAACAAAATTAGGGTGCAAAAAATTTGGGTGCAAAAAATGTTGGTCCGTGATTTCAGAAAATGACCAATATGGCTCACAAATGACATTGGACGCGAAATTCCTGAAGGTAGCACTACCGATGCACTTCCGTGACAAACCCTCAATATCGTACGATACAATCTGTAGGCGAAGAAGCATATTGCGTGATTTCATAATGTGGCGTGACCTTGGATCCCAAATTCCCGAACACTCCGATAGTACCACTACCACAGTACTATCATGACAAACCCTCAACATTGTACCATGTAATCTGTATGAAAAGAAGCATTTTCAGTGATTTCATAGAATGACCCATATGGCCTATGCGTGACCTTGGACCTCAAATTCCTGAACACCCCGAAGGTACCACTGCCACAGCACTATCGTGACGAACCCTCAACATTGTACCATGTAATATGTAGGCGAAGAAGCCTAAACTTGCCCCTTATGGCTCACATGTGACCTTGGACCCAACATTTTGGACCCCCTCTGATGGCCCACCACCCAATGGTCATTGTATCCAAGTTTCACCGAAATCCGTTGAAGTAGGTGCACTTTGCGCTAGCAAAGTAATAATTTTGCAATGTAATAAAAATTACGAACACCATTAAATTTAGAAGCTTCAATAGTAAAACGCAAGCTACGTGGCGATCCGGAAGCCGCCGTCCAACACCCCAAAGTTACTGCAAATCAAGTTGCCAACCAACTGTTGAAAAATGGTAAGAGTGGTGAGAGACAGATATTTTTTTAGCTAAACCGCAATACGAACAGCTAAGACCCTGGTTTCACGAGACCCTTTACCATGGAAGAGCTGGAAACAGGAATCTCTGCCCTCAAACCAGGAAAGGCAATTGAACAAACCATGTATTTTGGCTCTAAGGCAAAGAAGTGGCTTCTAGCCTTCTCCAACTATATAATGAATGCTTAACAACACACAAGCTCTCCAATATCTGGAAGAAAGCTCATGTTATAGCACTGCTGAAACCTGGGAAAGATCCATCAGTTCCAAAGAACTTCTGGCCAATCTCACTCCTGAGTCACACATATAAGCTATTCGAACGCCTGATCCTCAACATAATTGATCCTGTTGTTGATGAACACCTCATTCCCGAACAAGCAGGTTTCCGTCCCGACAAGTCCACGACTAGCCAAGTACACATCCTCACCCAGTGTATCGAAGATGGTTACGGGAAAGGGATGGTACCTGGTGTAGTGTTTATCGACCTCTCAGCTGCCTACGATACAGTCAACCACAGATGCCTTCTCCGCAAAATCCTGGAGCTCACTAAGGGCATCCGCCTAACAGAGTTGATCGAGAGCATGCTAGGAAACAGACTTTTCTTCGTTAAGCTAGGAAAAAAAGAGCAGATGGCGAATACTCAAGAAAGGCCTCCCAGAGGGGAGTGTGCTCGCACCACTCCTCTTTAACATCTATACCAACGACCAACCAAAAAGTGAAGACACTTGCCGCTTCATCTATGCAGACGATATTGGCATAGGTGCGTGCACAAGATGCAGATTTCACAATTATCGACTTCGGCTTTCTAGTGCCCTTGCAGAACTAACACCATACTATGAAGAGAAATACCTCCCTGCAAATTCATCAAAGACACAGGTGTGTGCCTTCCATCTGCGTGATCGAGAAGCAAAGCGCCAACTGCAGGCCAACTGGTCCTTAACCCCTATTGAACACCGCGAGCACCCAGTCTACTTAGGAGTAACTTTAGACAGATGTCTCTCCTTCAGGACCCCCATTGTGAAGACGAAGCGAAAAGTGAGCGCCAGAAACAACATCGTCAGCAAGCTTACTGGTACATGCTGGGGTTCCAGCCCACACACTCTGAAATCAACTGCTTCAGGTCTTTGCCACTCGAGTGCTGAGTGTGCCTACCTTGTATGGGATAGATCCCCCATGCAAAGACGATAGACTCTGTGATCGACGTCAGCTACCGCCTCGTCACAGGCTGTGTTAGATCAGCACCTACTTACCGTCTACATATCCTGGCAGGCTTAGCCCCACCAGATATACAACTGAATGCAGCAAGCAAGAAAGAACGCCAATGACAGGCTACACTTGAAAGACATCCTCTGTTTGGTCATACACTAGCTGAAAGCCGTCTGAAATTGGGAAAGAGCTTTCTGAAGTGTGTCACCCACCTCGAGGCAGCTAGCATTAGCAGTGAAAGAGTCCGTCAGTGGAAAGAAAGGCTAAGTAAACTCCCACCAGCAGCAACAACATTGAGGTACTATAGCTCCCACCTGGTGCAGAAGCAAGTTATGCAGAGTGGAAATGCCTGAACCGGCTAAGATCTGGTGCTGGGCGAGCAAGAGTCACGTTTTCCAATTGGGGATACCTAAATGACGAGGACGTTGTATGCGACTGCGGTACACAACCACAAACCATGCATCATCTTCTGATGTGCCCT
>JAODUJ010172614.1:0-10822 GCA_027564615.1 Psolus chitonoides
GTTGCAACGACGTTGTGAAGTGTTATCTACAAGTATGTGGATGTGTTTTGTGAAATTTTGGAGGTAGCATAGGTATAGCATAAGTCCGAAGTTGGCTTGTCACGCGGGCGACAATTGTCGCCTGCAGCGTACAATGGACAATTAGAGTGGGCGACAAATGTCGCCTGCATCATGATAAGGGTTAAACTTGAAAATCTGTAAAACATGTGGCTCAGAATCTATGTTATTCTATATAGACACTTTTCCATGTTAACATTTTGCGGCAAAAAATACAATTTACATCGACATACCACACTCACCTCCTCAATGTACACATCTAATTAGCATAATGTTCCACCTAATGCTCTAACTTATAGAACCTTTGACTCCAATACCACCCAAGTCGGTATGGTGCTCGTAAATACCCGAACCAGTTTAGTTTTGGGGAGTGAAGGTGATATGGTTTTGCTCAAGGTGTCACTTTGAGGGGAGAGGATGGACAGTAAATTTTTTAATATGAGATCATGTCATCCTCACTTTTGAAAATGAATCAATGCCTATAGTTTTGCTGCGAAACAATACAGAGTGTGCAGAATAAAGAGTGTATGACACAAAGTTCTTTCTTGGAAAAGGTGCGAAGAGGACCCGAGACGAAAGCAATTCACTGTGCTGTCTTGGAGATAGGACAGGCCACATTCACTAGCCTACCAACAGGGTCGACAGGGGTCCCCCACTTCACACACAACTTTGCTCCCGAAGACTCAAATTATGACATCAGTAACATACACCAACTGTGCATACTATATTTGTGGAAACTTGGGAGCCCTATATACATTTGTTCGCACAGTATACATGTGTATACAAATTATCTGATCCGTCACTGACATTGTCGTAACCATATTTGGTCATAATTTGAAGATTTGTTTCTTCAGTTATATAGGCTGCTTGTGGGCTTGGTACATTGCATCTATCGTTATAAATTATTCTGGTGTTCGTGTAAATCGTAAGAGCACCAACTCGTACCCTCCACCCCACTGATAGAGTGTCGCAAGTAGCAATTCCACAAAAAAGGTATTCCGCTACAGGTCAGTTATTGGAAGGCCCACACCTTTTCCCATGGGCGGCGATCACGGGGGTACGGGGGGGGGGACATGTCTCCCTCAATATCTGAAGATTTGTCCTTTGATTTTTCACACAGTAATTTGGTCATGTCCCCCCCAATAGTGGGAACAAATCACCACCCATGCCTCTTCCAACATACTCCTGAAAAACAAAGACCAGGGGCACCTCCCATCCAGGGGGACTCCCATCGTTCCGTTCATTCTGTATGTGTGGGGAGGAGAATGGGGGAGGGATTGGGTTGAACAATAGCGTAACTAACAAGTCGAATGTGGAGCGTTGTACAGTGGGATAAGTATTGACAAGCTTACAAGTGTACCATCAAAACCACAGCTTTTCTGCAAATTTCTGGCAGATTTGGGTCACCTTCACTCCCTAATAGCATATGAAGGGGTTCAAGGCCCCCCCCCCAGTGTGTGAGAGGGGGTACACCATCGACCCAGTCGGTAAGCTAGTGGATAGGGCATGTAATTCCAAGACAGCGCAGTAACCAATATAGAATTGTGATTGCCCAGGGTCTACTTCACACCTTCTTCAAGAAAGATATCTTTGAATGAAGAATCTAGTTAAAATATAGAAAATCAAGGAAATTCCCTGCCCCCCCTCTGCCGAAACTCCCCACCCCAGTGGTCCCTGCGAAAGATATCTATTCCCAGATCCCTCGGGACATCTTAGACTGCTCATCACCCTTTTGAACTGAATCAAAGCCAAACAGTTGTGTGATGCCTGAAGATACATAGCACAGTATGTATAACATCTGTGAGTTACTGACATGACATCACATAACAAATCCAATGAATTTCGCTTCTTTTCCGGGAGTGCTCAGATGCAGCATTTTTCAAACATCGATAAGTCAACATTGGTGGAGGCTATATTGAATGTAAAACTGTTTTGGGTAGCTACTTGAATTTTCTATTACCTGTGTAATTTACAGCAAACTTTTTATTTTGTGTCATACGCTCTTTAACCAAATAGTTTTCAAGTACCTTTTCAGTGAAAGGTAGAGCTGTTGTGTGAGTCGAGACCACCAGTTGGCTTCATAGCTCCTTTGGCAGGGCATTCACACGTGAAGCAAGGTCCACGGTTCAATTCCCGGTAGAGCCAAATCCTACTGGATCTAGGTTTCTAAACCTAGCCTGGGGATAATTATCCACTTCTAATATGTCAAATAACTTAGCTGAAGCTATATTTGGTTATCTGGAGTGAAATCATCCTAACAAAGATATAAATTAATGCTTGGATTAACTGATCTAGCAACCTGGTCGAAAATTTGGTGATGAATTTTGAGTGAACTATAACTATAGATGCCTTGACTCCGATTATGGCTTTAAATCAATTTTGAGCGTTTTTCGCAATATTGAATGACAGTTGAAAAATTGCCGCAACCAGAAATTAATTGCACACTGGATGTGACTGTGCATAATCTGCTGATAAATAAAGCTTTTAGTCCTTTGTCTCGACTCGTTTCCGTGGGTGGCCACGGTAATTGAGAAAATATTCTGGTAGAAGTTATTCCCCCATCCCGAATTAGGGTGCTTCGTTAAACCCTTGTTATATAATTTTGCTTCGTATATGGACAATTTACGACTCTCAAAATATTATGAAGGGTCACCGTTCTGTCCATGACTGTCCATGCGATGCCCTTGATTATGAAGAATGGTTGCTGTGGTAACTACATTATTTAGAAATTTGGTACTTTAATGGGGATCGTTTTACGAGGAGTAAATAAATCCTTAGGAGATGGGAAGTGATCGGCCAGAAGCGTTCAATTTGGACATGTTCTTTGTCGATCGATTGGGTAAAGTGGAGGTCAACCAGCCATCCGTGAAAAGATCTTGGAAGATAAATAAATGTTTTGGCATACATGTCTAAAAAGATAATTGTTTTACTTAGGAACTTTGGGGCAAGGGCAATATACCAGAGGTTAAATTTGAGATTTTGAGTGGATCTTTTGATGATGAATTTTGTATAAAAATCTGAACAAGCTTTTCAGTGTATTGGATAGTGAAGGGCAGGGGGAAGGGAGGGGATAGCCTCTGGAGGGTCTAAGGGGTAGTCTCCCCCTTTCAAAATGTTGGTATCTTGAAGGGTGTATACATGCATAGTGGAGGTCAACCGGTCATCCATGAAAAGATTTTGAAGATAAATTATTTATTCGGCGTAGGAGAAGTGTTTTACTGAGAGGGAATTGATGTACTATAGAGGAGGTTTAGAGCAGGTGAAGTATGCAAGAAGTTAAATTTGAGTGGATCCTTAGGTGATAAATTGTGTACAAAAAAGCTGAATTCATGCGAACATGTTTTCTCAATTGATTTGGTGGAGTGCAGTACACTCGGTCACAGAGATGCTAAGTTACTGTTTCCTGATAGCGTGGAATCTCCCGCTTTCAGGTCCAGGACTCCTGAAAGAGTGAGATACGGAGATTCCACTCTTGCCACCCCCCCTCTAGGGGGTCCAGAGGCACGTTCACCCAGAAATGAAATTTTTCCTGTATATTAATGGACCAATATTTGTTTTTTGTCCTACATATCAACTTTACTGAATAGGATGCCTATGCTACTGTGATACAGTGGTTATCACTGCACAGAACGCTGAGAACGGTGGTGCACGCAGATGATGCTGCATGCTGAAACCAGATTCTCCGGGACCAGATTTTGGCCTATGAGCAGCTGGCCAAAATAAAAAAAATTGACCACAACACAAATGCAGCGAGCAGTTATAGCGAGTGTCTGTGTTTAGGTGCTAGGAAAGACCTTTCCCTCACAAAACGTACGTAGGTCGTGCTGGGTCTAGGAAAATTCCCCCCCGGACAACTTCCCCCCGGACAATTGCCCCCCCCCCGACAATTTCCCCCCAGGAAAACTATACCCCCCTGGACAATTGCCCCCCGGACAATTCCAAAATGACAAAGCTAATAGTACTGCTGAATTTGATTTTGTCCGGGGGAAATTGTCCTGGGGGGTGATTGTCCGGGGGGAAATTGTCGGGGGGGGAAATTGTCCGGGGGGGAATTGTCCGGGGGGAATTGTCTTGATACCGGTCGTGCTATATGGTTCCCTACATTATTTATGACAAAAGCATTCACAAAAGTTCCCCCTGATACATTGCCCAATTTGGGGAGAAATGAGCGGGAAAACTTGAAACTTGACGGCAACAGTTTTGGCTATAGGCTAGGCTCCCATCGCCTAACATTGGTTCGTGTGGACTGTTGAATATTTAAGATCTGAATTTTAAAGATTTGTTCAATTGTTTAAAAAAACTTTGTTCGATAATAATTATACCATCATCTGTGAACTTTGTGATGGCTTCGCTGTGTGAAAATGAACACAGATACTCGCTTTAAACGAGCTGACAGACGTTGTCCTGATAAAATTTAGAGCCTTCATGAAATGAAGAACCAGTTTGATCAGTCGAATTGTCCTTGAAAGTCCATACCACCCAATTTTCACTTCTATAGGCTATCAACTATAATTAAGGAGCTAATGGGAAAAGTAAAGTGATTTTAACATTCGCCGGCCGGCTTTTCTTATATTAAAATACAGTTCAAATACTGCACTTTAATAGTTCGTTGAACCTTGTTGACTAAATCTAATCCCCTCAAGGCCGGTTTTGAATAAATTTAGTTCCAGTACCTTACTGTGTATTCATATAGGCTAACTGCATGTGTGGCCACGCAAATGGAAAAAGTGAGGTGTATTTTTAGTTCATTCTTCGTTAATGTGATGGTAGTTTTGAATGCATAGGCCACAAAAAAAGTTCGAATTAGACTCTGTCAGCTGATTTAAGGCAGAATGTGTGAGATTTATGTTCGTTAATGTGAGTATTACACTCGATGAGTTAGACTAATGCTCCGTTTCATTGATTACCAATATCGTGATTTTCCCAAAACTACCCGGGAGTGACAATTTCGTATACGATAACATGATAGCAGCGCCCCCACACAACCTGATACGAAAGCTGGTTGACCTACTTTTTATTTGCAGACCATTGATAGCAAACTCCCAGATTTTGGTTGTGCTCTGCGCATGATTCATAGTGGTGGCATTACAAAGGCGGCAATTTGTTCTCAATATTGGGGGGGGCGACATGCCCCCATTTTAAAATAATTTACTGTGTGAATGGACATTAAGTCCTCAGTCCCCCCACGATCGCTGCCCATGGGCATATATTACTGGTTCATTGGGATGCAATTAATGCTGGAGTAGGCTTTTCTGTGAACATTCTAATATGCATATTTATTGACATATATCATAGGTAACCTATTTTTTGGTATTTTGTGATTTTTGCCTCCCCCTCCCTTCAAGAAATTCTGGATCTATGCACCACTGCATTCAGTGTTATTTCATTTGCTCACTTGGCTACCACTGAGATGCAGCATACAAAGTTGTACACACAGATACAGGTTTTAACTGTTACAATCAGCACAACAAAAAACATTAGCCCCATTTTACGCGGAGTATTAATGCGCACTGTTATTTTTATCCTATGAGATCTTGGCTATGTCTTTCCAGATATAGCTATTCCCCTGATACAAACCGTATTTGCCGTATTCACCCTATTAATTTAACTACCTCACAAGAAGCCCCTTGATCACCTCGGGCAATGTGTACATCTTAATGTGCAGGTAATACCTCGTAAACCAACTAAGCTCTAACACTGATCGACAAGAATAGTGTGTCCACTCTAAGAAGATCATTTTTCTCAAGATTAGTATCAAGATTTTTTTCAAGACTGTAAAATATTGTGCCCACATTATTTAAAGCATTTAGTACAGGCCTACATTAAAAGTACATGACAACCATGGGTACCATACCATGTGAAAAAGTAACTTTCTTGTAACTTTTCTTATAAAGCTTCAAAAAGCAGATTTTTCAGGATCATGCACACTCATTGGAACAGTATATGTCCCATGTTTACCATGAACACGAACGACCCATTTGAAAACACTCCCATTGGCTTTAACATTTTCACACAGCAATTTTTTGGCAGTGGGGTTCCCCATCCCCCTCACTTTTGAACACGGATCTACGTCCATGCTGCCATGTAACATCCATTACATTTTTATATAAATTTGGCATAATATTCTCACTATAGTCATCAGACGCAAATTTTATGTACAGAAAGAGGACATTCCAAACTTCCAAAATCCATGCGAACCAGCTCGATAGGCTACATAAGGAAATTCTTGAGATGCAGATATGTGCAATAAAGGACACTTGGTCTACACAGTCAGGCATGTCCCTGTACACAGTTAAGCCTGGCATAGGATCGGAGGGTGCCGATCGCTATATTCATATGCAGTGGCAACACGGAGCACGAGGAGATAATTGCTGAGATTCCCGCTCCAATCAAAGCTACTAGTAATGTTAGTGTTTCGATCATATTTGTGCCCCGGCACCTCCGGGCGGGCGTGTGTCGTTTATGATACACGAAGTAGGTTTAAATATAGATCACTAAGTATGTAGGGATTCCCAGGGCAGATTTAGGTAGATTCGGAATAACATGTTATACATCTGTCTGCGATAATACCTAGCTATTAAGTAGTTTGTTCATTTTACTGCACTGTCTGGTCATCAAGCTGTGTGTAGGTTTTTTCGGTGATTTATAGTAACCTGCCATGAAGGGGTGGGCCGTTAAATGTATTTTAGTTCAGAGGCAGATGGGGGGGTGGGGTTGTCACTCCTCCCCTTAGATTCCTCCCCCGGGACACAGATCTACAGCCACCCTCATTCACAAATTCCTGGATCTGTCCCTGTAGATGATTGTTAGGTCCTTAAAAACATATAGGCCTAAATTATCACCCTGTAGTTAGGAAAAAAATAACCTCCATGTGTAGGTTCTTCTCATTAAAGATTTAGCAAAAAAGCTTGTTGGCAACCCTGCAGAGTATGTGAGTTTTTAAATTTTGTGCAACTCCAGTGAATATAATATGTAGCGCTGTTGTTATACCACCTCTCCTAACCTACGTTTGCAGTATCCTAGCCTACTGGGTCGCCGGCTGGCATATTCTTTTAGTGCAGGGATGGTCAGCTCTTCCTTCCGTTCATGCCAAGACTCCACATCTTTTGCGTTATCACGACTGGAAAACAGTAAGAGTTCGACTTTTTGACATTCAGCTTACTTGAGACTGTGTAGGTTGTTTTCAGGTAGGTAGCAGTGGATTTTGAGTTTCAGAAAATTTGTAAGTCGAAATCCGTAGTTTCAGAATCCGTTTTCGAGGAACTGATTTGGTAAAAGACTTGAGCGTGTCTGTCAGCCTAGCCTTGTAGCCTAACACACAGTTTTTAAATTTTGTGCAAGTACTCCAGTGAATATATACCGGTAACCCCCCCATCTGTTCATTCTATGCTGACATATCCCGCATGGATTTAAACCCAGACTCTTGCTTGCTTGCTTGCCGGCTGAAAAAAGTGCACATTTCCCAGCAAGGAAAAAAATCCTGGCGAGTAGTAAAAAAATTGCAGCAAATGGCTGTTAATCCAGTTTCGTACAGGTCTGTAATGGAAATTCTCCACAAAATGGCAAAATTTCCCTCGAGATGGTACAATTTCCTGGCAATTAGGATCAAGCTTCCCATATTGCCCATTTGTTCCAGTCTGCTTGCTTGTCTATTAGGCCTAATCCTCAAATCATATATTTTTTTCTTCAAATAAGTGCATCAGGGTTGAAAATAAATGGAGGACACAGAGGCATCGCCTTGCCTTTTGTGGCAAATAAAGACACTGTTTTCAAGGCCATTCTGCAAACACAGCCTAATGTTGAACACTTATTATTGCTACTACTTTTGGCCCTGAAGCCTTTCAAGAATTGGCTTTCAATGCTCTAAAATCCAAAGACAAATGGCCTTCGTTTTATATCATTATATTATATATAATGATATTAAACAGCGCACTCCCCACTAAGTTCTATGGGGATCGTGCATTTGCCTTTGCTGCTCCTCACTTATGGAATAGCCTTCCGGACTCTCTTCGCCGGGCCCCGTCTGTGGCCACTTTCAAGTCGCGTCTCAAAACATATCTCTTCTCTCAACATTTTCTGCCAGAATAATTTCCATGGCTTTCTGTGTTTGTGTCTTTGTTGGGTTGTCCTTGTACATCTGGGCTGTGTTTTTTGTTTTGTCTCTTTTCATTTTGGTCTGTAAAGCGCCTAGAGGCCTCACCAGTAGGCGCTTTATTTAGCAAGTCTTTATTATTATTATTATTATTATTATTATATATATTGTATAATATTTCTAAATGTTATGCTACATGTTACTACATCTTATGAGCAGTTCATATTACACATGAAAAGTACAGTGTTATTTTGTAACTATAAAGGGCATCGGCACTATAGATGATACCAATAAGAAAACTTCTGAAAGGCTTCATCAATATTATACATGTATACAATGTCATATGTATAGCAGTTTCATACACAAGTATACAATATCAATTTCTATTGTACAGAATTATTAGGCCTATACTGCAATATTAAAAAAAAAAACAGTTGAAGGACGGAGTTGTCCGACTTACTTCAAAAGATCACGATTCGAGTTGTATGAGAGAGCAAGGGCCAAATACTCCACGGATCGTCATTCTCCTTGACCTGTGTGAACAGGTCGGTTGGATGTCAACTCCAGTTTGTACCCGAAGCTGCAAGCCGTAGTTTAGGTTAGTACGTAGTTATATAAATTCTCATAACAGGTAATTAGTTCTGCTGATTTTAGGTGATCAGAAATTGGTGAAACACTGGCTTTAATGATAAATATGATGTAAAAATGATGTAAAATAATGTGCATATCAAAATCTGGCAAAGGAGTATGATAACATTTTTATGTGTCTACAGTAACAAATATTATCTTATCATATTGTATACTGAATAGGTCAGAGGCAGATTTTCAGAAATTACGTAGAATATTCACCATATCAACATATACTATGTACAGTAAACAGTTCTAAACACAGTTTAATTCCACTCAAGTTTTCCTCATCACCAAGCCTTCATCGAAATTTCTTAACGTATCTTCATCTGGCTATATTTTTCATTAGGCGAATGTAGGACAAATAATTTGCGTCACCCATTTATCTTAGGAATATAAACCGATTGTGACAGCCCTGGAGAATCAAATCGGTGTCATAGTTGTGAGAAGTGTTAGATTCTTGTAAGTGTATATTAGAGGGATGCAGGGGTTGACTCAGTTACAAAACATTTTCATAATTACAAGTTATACAGAGGAGTTATGTTCATTAATACATTGATAAAAGTTGATTGAAAATTGAATTGATATTAAGAGCGCCTCCATTTTCAGGAAGCTGGTTAACAGCAATTTACAACATATTGAATCTTCATAGGCTACTAGACATGGGTGACAATCACAAGGGGGGGGGGGGATTTCCCCCTCAGTATTGGGAGTGGAGGGAGCATACATGATATCCAATGTCCCCCCAATATTTGAGCCATATATAAAAAAATAAATGAGAAATAGTGTTCTTGTCAGGAAAGTGGCATTTTATGAGAAATATGGCTATGCACGCACATGTTTTTTCACGGAATTAGACGAAACCCACCAGAGTGCACCAAACCGCTTGGCTTCTGGGTGCTTCACCCCTGAACCCCAACAGGGGCACAGGCTGCCCTCTGCATTTCCAGCCTACTATGCAAAGTGTTCAAGAAAATCATCAATGCCCCCTCCCCCAATATTGAGAGCAAATCCAGTCCCTGCTACTAGATCAGTCTTCTGCACACTTCTGAACCGGCATCCCAATAAATTTAGTCGGCCAATAGGAGATATTCGCATGCGGGATGCGCATGCGCTGAGGCCGCCATGTTTGTAGTTCCAGACTGATGATCATCACACACAACGTGTGTCTATGACAACACAAACTCCAAATCCCATGATGCAATTTTCTTCAACATTTGCTTGGAGAATATCCCTATTGGAAGTGTCCCATCTGCCGATACCTGGTCATTGTAGGACCTTATATTTTGCCCCCTTGGAAAACTTAGGTATCCCACCCAAATTCTCAGGCATCCTGCTTCTTGGGACGTGTTTGCAGATTGTCATACTAGATCAGTGGTTCTTAACCAGGGAGGGGGAAAATAGTTTGCAGATTGCCATACTAGATCAGTGGTTCTTAACAAGGGAGGGGGAAAATAGTTTGCAGATTGCCATACTAGATCAGTGGTTCTTAACAAGTGAGGGGGAAAATAGTTTGCAGATTGCCATACTAGATCAGTGGTTCTTGAACCAGGGAGGGAACAAATTTCCCCCTGGGGGGAACTTTTGGTTATTCATGGGGAACTTGTTGTCTCTCCTTAACAATATGTAAGTCTGCACCTGCCATGGATTATTACCTGCAGGGTAAAGGTAAATCCCCCAGTAGAGGGTATTGTACAGCTGTATAATATGATGAGTCGGGTGAGTCGTAGATAGTGTCACTTCCTTTCACCAGAGCTAGCTCATACATATGTTGGCAGAATATTACCGTGGTTATTTGAGTCATTGGGGGGAATGCCTCTGGGTGGCTGATTGGAAAGGGGTAACTGGGACGAAAAACGTTAAGAACCACTGTACTAGATGCATGGGCGTCTGGGCATAGAGCTATCATTACTTCCATGGAGTTTGTTCTGATGAACTCGCTGCCACTGTTCCCCCTCCCTATCGCCATGTACGTACTACGCGTCTCTCTTCTTCTGCTCATCCATTTCGTGTAGCACTTCATCGTTATAGATGTGACTCTGCTGC
>JAODUJ010172725.1:0-10820 GCA_027564615.1 Psolus chitonoides
AATAACACTATCCTAATTTGGGTTCAAACCTCGGTAAGGGATAGGTGCAACGACTGTGCAAGATACAGGGACTCACCAGACAGACTATAATGGCAGGGGATATTGACTGCCCATTGATATAACCAGGCAATTCCATTGGAAGTATGCTAAACATCAAAAATATCATTCATTTACTTCATCCTCAATGGCAGGGGATATTGACCACCCACTGATATAACTAGCCCATGACATTGCATCGAAGTATGCTGAACATTAAAAAATATCATTCAGTTCATCTCTAATAGCAGAGGATATTGACTGCCCACTGATATAACCAGCCAATAACATTAGAAGTATGCTGAACATTACCAAATATCATTCACTTCATCCCCAATGGCAGGGGATATATTGACTACCCACTGATATAAATAACCAGCGAATAACATTAGAAGTATGCTGAACATTAACAAATATCATTCACTTCATCCCCAATGGCAGGGGATACATACATTGACTACCCACTGGTATAACCAGCCAATAATATTGGAAGTAGGCTAAACAATAAAAACTCACATCACTTCATCTTCATCCCCAATGGCAGGTGTAAAAGTGAGTTTTAGGGGAAGGTGGAAGTCAATCTTGTGAAAATGTGTCCGAATACTATTTCAGAACCATTTTCAGTAGGGGTGGGCAATTCAACCAACATGTAGTAAAATTTATTATTATTTATAAAATAATAGTTATTATTATTTATTTTATCATTACTTATTTTATTAGTTATCCCAGGAATGTGGGGAGGCTGAGAAAACGGAACTCCAGGAGGTGATGATGGGCGAGGACTCCAAAGATGGAAATGAAGACAAGAAAAACGGAGCTGGCACTCCTACCCCACACAATGAAGATGACACAGCATCAGTACAGAGCTTTGGATCCACCATGGTGAGACATTATTGAGAGATTTTTTCGCTTTTCAGATCCAACCAGCCATAGCCATAGTCATAGCTGGTTGAACTATTGTGATCCGCCAGCATCTCTCTATCTATTCATCCATCCATCCATCCATCCTGTTCACAATTGCTTAATTGATCCTGCAGCACACATGCTTCAATGGATTTTAATGAAACTTGGGCACAGTGACAGATTTAATGGTACAGTGTTGAGGGTTTGTCATAATTACACTTAGGTAGTACTTCCTTCAGGGTGTTCAGGAATTTGAGGTAAATTGTCATCTAGTGGTTATTTGGGGTCATTTTTAATGGAAATGGCTTAAAATGCTTCTCCTCCCACAGTTTTTATGGTACTATGTTGAGGGTTTGTAATAATCAGACTTGGGTAGTGCTTCATGCAGGGTTTTAAGGAAGTTGAGGTCAACAGTCATATTGGGGTAATTTGGAATCATTTTATGAAAATGGCTAAAATGCTTCTACTCTTAAAGTTTTATGGTAGAATGTTGAGGGTGTGTCATGATTAGACTTGGGTAGTGCTTCATTTGGGGGTGTTCAGGAATTTGAGGTCAACAGTCATATAGGCGTCGTTCAGCGTCATTTTATGAAAATGGTAAAATGCTTCTTTTGCAGTTTTTATGGTACAATGTTGGGGGTTGGTCATAATTAGACTTGGGTAGTGCTTTATTTGGGGTGCTGAACACCATGATTCGTGGGTGATGGGTCATTAGTGCTGGTCAGAGATTTGGTGTCAACAGTCATCTAGTGGTCATTTTATGAAACACTCCAAATGCTTCTCCTACAAACGATCATAGGTCAATATTTTAAACTGCCAATTATAACCTGAAATGATAAATGTATACATGCCCATGTACATTCCAAAATCATGCAAATAAATTGAAATAAGTTTGATCAATAAAAAACTAGCTGTATACCATGTATAAGAGTTCGAACCACAGTACAAAGCATTCAGTCTTGCGAATAAAATTGGAGCAAATCATTTGTTCCCATGTAATTGCACTATAGTACCTAACTAACTATGGAGGAGGTACTGTAGCAAATTTTACTCATGACTGAAAAGTTGTGGGTCTGAATGATGCTTAGGTCATTTGGTTGTGCCTCTCAACATGGCACTGATTCATTTGGCCTACTTTGATGGTAGATGATGGGTTCCGTGATGTTCAGCAGTATAGCTAATTCCTGTGGTGGTCTGGCTGGCTCCCATTATATGGATTTAAATGTTCTGTGGGCCTCACTCTTATTCTTACCTATAGCTCTAAATCTTCCAACTTGAGCTTTCTAATTCGGCAAATATGCAGCGGTGTTCGTTTTGTGGCTGTGATTATTATATCTAATATTGTTAATGACACACATCTTAATTAGTGTAATTTTCAGGGTTCGATTTTCTGCACCATTAGTGCTCTTGTTTTAATTCACACTTAACCAGAATCTGGCAAATATTGTGTGGTTAAAAATAATTTGACCTCACTATAAATCGGTCTGAGACCTTGAGTACTGCTCAATTGATGTTCTGTATAGTACATCTACCAGTAATTACCTGACATCTAGAGTTCTACACTCACCAGCTGTACATACAGGGTTATAGCCAGAGAAAGTTAGTGTCAGCTAATTTTAAGTTATTGCCGGCTAATTGGAGTTTTAAGTAGTAAATTCATCCACTGGTTTTACAGTATTGCTGCCATTGCCCCCCCCTCAATTGTTTAGTGCCGGTCTGCAGGGTGTTCATTCGCACCTAGTGCTGGTCAGTCAGGGCTAGTGCCGGCTAGACCGGCGTGGCTACAACACTGTGTACACATACCGTACATAGCCTTAAGAGGTATTCACACTACTACGATACGCTATGCTAAATGTTGTATCGTATCTCAGTTGAATGAACACGCTCCTAATTCAATGTAAGTCTGGTTTTTATACACTGCTTCCTAAGATTATTCAGGTAAAAAAATCCTGTTGACAAGAGAGAGTAAATATGGCAGGCAGATATGTGTAGAACCACTAGCCTACTGACACATAAAACCTTTTTGTGTTTCTGGTTTATTTGTCAGTCCGGTCGTAGGTTGAAGATATTCCGCACATTCAAAGATGCCAACGGTAAAGAATATGTGAGGGTGGAGACTGTTAGGAGACCAGAGGTAATTGAGACATACGTCAGGATTAGAAAGACCAAGGATGAGAAATTCATGTAAGTATTGAGCTATTTGATTCCTTGCCAAAGGCAAGAGGAATCTATGCAGTCATGCTAGCGTGCGTATGCGTGTGGATGTGGGTGTGTGTTTGTTCGTGACACCTCTTGTAAACATGATGCCTGGATAATGCGACGTCTACAGAGTTCATACTTGGCATGTAGGTTGTCCATATGGAGTTCAAGAACCCTATTGTTTTTGGTACTGTTTTGAGGTCAACGGAGGTCAAACACTGGAAACCTTGTAAACCTGATAACTGAGGAATGCATATGTCCACAGAGTTCATACTTGGCATGTAGGTTGTTCATATGGAGTACAAGAACGCTATTGATTTTGGTGCCGTTCCAAGGTCATTTGGGTCAACACAGGTCAAATACGGAAAACCTTGTAAACATGTTAACTTGATGAGACAAACACATGCAAAGTTTATATTTGGTATATATATCTCCTTTAGTGAGTTCAAGAAGCCTTTCGGTTTTGGTGGATATCCAGGGTCAACAGAGGTCAAACACTAAAAAGCATGTAAACATGATAACTGAAGAATGCAAATGTACCCAGTTGAATGAAGTTCATACTTGATATGTATATTTCCCATAATGAGTACATGATCTCTATTGGTTCTGTTGGAGGTGGTCAACAGAGGTCAAAATCTGCTGAAATTTATCTTGGCCTTCGTTCAGTGCACTTCTATGAGAAGGAATACAGTATTTGTAGTGACTTGATAGGCAAATTTGCAATCTGGTTAGTGGATACAAACTTGACATACAAAATGGTAACCATACAATGAAAGCTATGAACAAGGTTGTAAATCTAATCATCACATACATCGCACCATAGTTGTCATATTCAAGCTATTAACATTCACCAATGAATTTCACAAAAATATGGCAAGGAATCGCAAAGCACGGTGCATTCTGGTTGGGTGATAAAACTAGGGCTCAAACGATAATCGGGCATCGGATTGGCTGATGTTTTGTAATATTGGCAAAACATCGTATCAGCAAAAATCTCATAAAACATAACCTGATTTTTGCTGATGTTCACATTGTATTTTTGATCCCTTGCCAGAGACAAGAGGAATATATGCAGTCCCACTTGTGTGCGTGCATCTGTATGTGTGTATGTGACACCGCTTGTAAACATGATAACTGAATGATGCAAGAACATAGTGAGTACATGTTTTCTGGTGGAGGTCAAAAGTCATTTAAAGTTATCAGAGGTCAAACACTGAACACACCGTAAACACCATAACTTGATGAGGAAAACTTCAATTAAGCTCATACTTTGTCTGTATGTCTCTCATAGTGAGTACATAATCGCTATTGTTTTTTGGAGGTCAAAGGTCATCTGAGATCAACAGAGGTCAAACACTGAAAAGCTTGTAAGCAGTATAACTTGAAAGGGCAAACTTCAATTGAGCTCATACTTGGTGTGTCTGTTCATCATAGTTAGTACATCCTTATTGTTGGTCATCTGAGGTCAGAAGAGGTCAAACACTGAACACATTGTAAATACTATAACATGAGCTTTATTTGGCTTGTAGTTGGTATGTTTGTTTATTATAGTTAGTGCATGATACCTATTGTTTCTTGTGGAGGTCAAAGGTCATCTAAAGTCAACAGAGGTTACACACTGCGAACCTTGTAAACACCATCACTTGTCGTCTTGTAGGGTTAACTGATGACGAGAGCAATCAAATCAAAAATGGAAATATCTCCATAGATAGACATACATCAATTGAGCTCAGATTTTGTGTATGTGTTCATTATATTTAGTACATTGTCTCAATTGCGATTTGTGGGATCAGAGGTAATTTGAGGTCAACTGAGAATCTTGTAGACACCATCACTTGCTACTTCGGCACAATTAAATTGAGCTCCTACTTAGCATGTGATCATCATAGTTAGTACATGATCCTTTCATTAGGTCCTTCCTGTTTCCCTTGAATTATTATTGCCTTACCCCCTTCCCTTTTCTATAATCCCCTTGTCAATCACCCCCTCAGGACAACTTCCACCTAAACGAAATCAAATTTAGCGGTACTATTACTTTGCCATTGGGGGAAATTGTCAGGTGGAAATTGTCCGGGGGGAAATGGTCCTAGACCCATTTATCTGGGTTGCATCCATTTGAATCTAGGTTACATTTACCACAAATATCATTTCTGATAACTTTATATTTAATGATGCTAGTCATCAGTTTGCCCTACAAGATAAGAAACACATTCGTCCATCTATGGTGATATACCAGTGTGTTCCTTCTGATAACTTTATATTTGATCGCTCCAGTTGTCAGTTTACCCTACGAGATGACAAACACATTCGTCCATTTATGGAGATGTACCTTTGTCATTTCTGATAATGTCATATGTGATCACAAATAGTCATCAATTTCCCTTAGTCACTCTATCCATCCATGGTGGAATTTACAATAATAATATCATTACTGATAACTTTATATTTCATCACTCTGATCGTCGGGTCAGTTTGCCCTGCACGTTGACAAACCCCTTCGTCCATCTATGGTGATATACCATCTCCTTTCTGATAACTTTAAATTTAATCACTCTAGACGTCGGTTTGCCCTGCAAGATGACGAACACATTGAGGAGCTAAAGAGAGAGAGGAGACGTATTCAGGAGAAACTGAGGCGTGTCAGACGGTCCGAGGATAAAAAACTTGCAAGGAAACAGAAGAAAGAAAAAACAAAAAAAGAAATGAAAATTATGAAGGTAAAACCTGAGAAACCCTATATATCACTAAATTGCATTGCTTATTAGGGCATATAAGCATGAATAGGTATCAAGTAAGAAGTCAAATTCTAATGCTTCCCCCTCCTCTCATAAAGCTGGAATAAGATTTTACTTTGAACTTTTGTTTCATTACCCACTCATACATAAATACCATCACATTAACGTAGTAGTAAGCATCCTTCTGTTTCGAGACACAATGGTAGCGTCAAGAATGAAAGGACATGTTCAGTCTTGTTTAGAGCACCATCTGATATGGCTTGGCAGTTCTACTATGTCGTGGCATGCAGTCTTCTCCCATACTCTGCGCAGATAAAGTCTGGGAATTGGGGCATACCGGGTCTAGTGTTCCTGTATTCCCTTCCTCCTCTTCTCGGCCAGCATAGTGTTCCTCTTTATCTTCCCCTCGTTCGATGCCCATTTTGACAGTGCTCCACCAGAGGCTGTGATCATCAGCAATGGTCCCCCAGCTGGAGTCCCTGTTTCCTCTGCTTCCTCTTCTCGGCCAGCATAGTGTTCCTCTTATCTTCCCCTCGTTTGATGCCCATTTTGACAGTGATTCACTAGAGGCTGTGATCATCAGCAATGGTCCCCCAGCTGGAGTCCCTGTTTCCTCTGCTTTCTCTTCTCGGCCAGCATAGTGTTCCTCTTATCTTCACCTCATTTGATGCCCTTTCTGACAGTGCTTCACCAGAGGCTGTGATCATCAGCATTGGTCCCCCAGCTGGAGAACCTGTTTCCTCTGCTTTCTCTTCTCGGCCAGCATAGTGTTACTCTTGTATTCACCTGGTTTATTGCCCTTTCTGACAGTGCTTCACCAGAGGCTGTGATCATCAGCAATGGTCCCCCAGCTGGAGTCCCTGTTTCCTCTGCTTTCTCTTCTCTGCCAACATAGTGTTCCTCTTATCTTCGCCTCGTTCGATGCCCTTTTTGACAGTACTTCACCAGAGGCTGTGATCATCAGCAATGGTCTCCCAGCTGGAGTCCCTGTTTCCTCTGCCTCCTCTTCTCGGCCAGCATAGCGTTCCTCTTATCTTCGCCTTGTTCAATGCCCTTTCTGACAGTGCTTCACCAGAGGCTGTGATCATCAGCAATGGTCCCCCAGCTGGAGTCCCTGTTTCTTCTGCCTCCTCTTCTCGGCCAGCATAGTATAGTGTTCCTCTTATCTTCGCCTCGTTCGATGCCCTTTCTGACAGTGCTCCACCAGAGGCTGTGATTATCAGCGATGGTCTCCCAGCTGCCTTAGTTGATGCCAGTCAGCTTCAAGTCATGCTTGCAGCGTTTCTTATAATGCCGCAGTGGACGTCCAGCTGGTTGGATGCCTGTTGCCCCATACGGAACGTCTTTCAGAATGCGTCCGTCCTCGATTCTGTGGACATGCCCTAGCCAATGTGAGCAACGCTTGCACAGTAGCATGTGTTTGGTCAGAGAGCCTGCTTGATACAGTACCTCGGTATTGGTAACCAGGTCCTGCCAGTGGATACCAAGAATATGGCACAGGCAGCGAAGGTGGTAGCTTTCCGAACAATTTTCCTGACTTGCATAGGTGGTTCACAATTTTCGCAGAGTGCTAAGGACACATGCTTGGTATACCTTTAATTTTTATTCAGTTGGCTGTTATCCCAAACTCTCTTGTTGAGTTTGAACATGACAGCTTTGGCAATGCGCTTTCCAGTTTCTGCTTCGAGCGACATATTGCAGGTGAATGTAGAGCCGAAGTAAGTGAAGCTGTCACGAGTGACGTCCAGCACTATGTTCTCGATGCGGATTTCTGGTGGCACTCCAACACCCTGTCCCATAACATTTGTCTTCCTAATGCTAATCGTGAACCCAAACTCCTTGCAGACGTGAGCAAATCTACTGATCGGCTGCTGCAGTTGGTCTCTGAAATGTGATACCAGTGCCGCATCATCTGCGAAGAACATTTCTTTCAGAAGAACCTGGCGTATCTTGCTCTTGGGCTTTAGATGCGCAAGGTTACCCTTGTGTGCAGGTGGACCCCTCTCTTGCAGTGTCTGAAGGCGAAGGACAGTAGCTGAGAGAAGAATATGCCAAAAAGGGTCAGAGCAAGGACACATCCTTACTTCACACTGCTATGGATGTTGAAAGGTTGTGAGGCCGCACCATCATAGCTGCCAGTCCCCTTCATGTCGTCATGGAACAAGACAATGGTGCCGAGTAGCTGCAGCTTAGGGTAACCCGATCTTATTCAACACCTGGAAGAGACCTCTTCTACTTACAAGATCAAATGCCTTCATAAGGTCTTTACAGGCAATACACAGTGGCATCTGCTGCTTGCAACACATTTCCTATAGCTGGCAAACTGAGAGGATCATGTCCACTGTGGACCTCTGTGCTCTGAAACCACACTGGTACTCGGGGTAAATGCGGTCTGCAAGGTCTTGTAGTCTAGCTAGGACCTCGCAGGCTAAGACCTTTCCAACAATACTCAGCACGGAGATGCTGCGATAGTTGTTGCAGTCACTGTGGTCTCCTCTGTTCTTATCGAGGGTAATCATTTTGGCATCCCCCATGTCCTATGGTACTTTGCCCTCTCTCCAACACATGCATGAGAGTGCGTCAATGGCTTTATTGAGTTCCTCAAAAGAGTGGGTTCATCATCTAGCTCCTGAGTACAGCTCCCGGTAGTGTTCAACCAATCTCTCCATCTGCTTGGTACAGTCAGTGATGGCCTCTCCGGTCTTTGTTTTCAAAGGCACAGTTATCTTGATTGGTACTCCTGTGGCTTGCTCAATACCTTCGAACACGCCTCCATATTTCCTGTATCAGATGCTGTCTGAATTTTCTTGCAGATCTCCTGCCAGTAGTCATTAGCACATCGCCTTGCTGTCTTGCTGGGCCTTGCTTTGTGCAGTTCTAAGTGCTTCCAAGTTCTGCTGGCTGGGATCGTGCTTGTAGTGTGCAAAGTGCAGCACGCTTTGCAGCGATGGCCGGTTCCATCTTGGTGATGTTTGCCACAAACCAGTCGGGGTTCTTGCTTTGATTCCCACTGTATGTTGAGATGGCTATTATAGATGGAATCACAGACAAAGTTTCACCTTTCCTCTGCACTTTATGCTTGGCTGCTTGGAAGCAAAGCAGTGAGCTTCATGAACTATTGGTTCTTGTCTGAGTAGGCTGTTTTGAGTACGTCAATTCAGGGCCCGTGCCATGGTGGCCTAGACAAAGAGGCCAGGATCCCAAGTCAGAGCCACCTCTGGCATTGAAATCTCCTAAGAGATAGAGGTTGCTGTGTCTGCGGGATTCTGCTGATTACGTTGTCCAGAGACTCGTATAACTGATCTGTAAGTTCTACGGGTGAGTAGTGTTGGAGCATAGACACACACCAGACTGACAGGGCCTTCCTTTGTCGACAGGCGTAATGTTAGTATTCTCTTAGTGTCACCTATAATGGAGGCGCGATCATATGAAGCAGGGTGTTCTTGACTGCAAAGCCTACACCGTGTTTTTGTGTTTCATTTACATTCATATCTTGCCAGGAGAATGTAGAGTGTTCTTCCTTCAGCGACCCAGTGTCTGGATATCTAGTTTCTGTAAAGCTGCTCTATGGACAGTCTGTGCAGCTCTAAGTTGATCACAGCTGTTTGAAGATCATTATTCAGTCCCGAGAGCAAGGTTCTTACATTCCAGCTTCCGATCCCAAGGGCTGGTATCTTAGTTTTCCTCTTTGGTTGATTGACTGGAGCATGGAATAGAAACGATCTGCTTGTCAAGTTGTAAAACTTCAAGCTCCAGGCTCCCACTAAAGCAGACAGATCATAGGGGGTCAACACCTTATTGGCAGAGGGCTGCTCAGCTTGAAGCAGGCGATAGCTGACCAATGGGGCGTGATGGCTTCTTCCATTGTCGGAGACGGCCTGTAGCGTCCATCTCTACGCCAAATGAGTTCGGACTTATCACCCGTAACTGCTTCTGTGTTGTTTTCTCACTCAGCAGCAGCGAGACTGGAGTGACCTCTCCAGGGTGCAAGCCCGGGCGGATTGTTTGGAGACCCTGCACTCCTAAACAACAAAGACCCCCTCTAGACCTTGCCAGCTAGTGCAAAGGAATGCGATGCACTATGTTTGGCATCAACTTGGTTGCATAAGCTGAAGGATGACAAGATTTACATCAAACCGCCAAAGGGGCTTCACTCCAGATTTTCTGGGTTTAGCCTTTGAACCTCCCAAGACACTCACAAGGCAGTGAGACCATTTACCCATGGCTGTGGGTCTGGTGCTTGGGCACCAGGGTGTGTTCACATGCCAGTGGGTCTGCATGCCACACGTATAGAATCACCTTAACATACAGTAATAAATAGGACACTTTCAGTTGAAAAACAATGATGCAGTGGTACCTGCAGTTCTGTGAAATGGCCAACTGAGAAATAGGAATTCCTTCTGCCAATTACTCCTGAATTATAATTGATATAAGAGAACAAATTAGGTGCTTAGAAGTGATTCCTTTAAATGGGAAGAAATAACTTGCAACTGGCAACATGTCCCCTTTTGTTTAAACCTGTTTTGATGGCATGTGTAGGAGGTGGGGTACATGTAGATAGGTAAATCACATTGGTAATCTCATATATATTATTGAGTGAGCATGGCTTAGAAGCAATATCAATGTCAATGTCGATATCAACTCGGCATCTGTATGCTGGTGGCACTTGTGAGGGTGGAATATATTTTTAGCATGGAAGTGTTAAACACTGAAACCTGCACTGGGAATAGCAATGTCTGCTTGGTTAGCTATGTGGCAGCATCCAGCCAATTGGGACAACTTTCTATTGTTCAAAGCATCATATTTTCTAAATGCTATGTAGCATTCGTTTTGCAGATCCTAACCCAACTGCATATAGTAGTAGTAGGTCGAGTCTCGTCTATGCGACATGCTCTGTAATCAGTTTTCTCCAATTGTCACGTTCCTGTGCCAGATCAATAGCTTGTC
>JAODUJ010172836.1:0-10819 GCA_027564615.1 Psolus chitonoides
AAATCGGATCAGAAAGTTCCATCGGGAAATAAATCGGATCGGATATCGTTGCAGTGTGACCCGTCCTAATAGGAAAGAATATCAGACTGGATAAAAGATTGACAAAAGATCAATAGGGGATCGAATCAGATCGAATTTATAAAAAATCGGATCGGATTCCGATCTGATATCGCTGTAGTGTGGCCCCGGCTTCAGCCTGACAATTAGTACCTAATTATTAAGTGATTGACTAATTAATACCTCATGAATAATTTGTAATCCCGACAAATAATTCCGGTTCGACCTTTCATCCCGTTTCACCTGTTCAAACTATACCGTACTAACCAATACTGACCTCACAACGAATGACGTCACCAAACAATATCGATATACACTGTACGTACGATGTACAACACAAGGGAAACGTCACAGGCCACTCCCGTATCTACGTTAATTAGTTCGAATTCTCTAGTCATAGCGATCCGGAAATATGCTGGCATCTTCCAAAAACTCTGGCCTTTATTATAAAAGGTATAATGTCATCCTGTGAAGGGAATGGCTGCCTAACGTCAGCTTGACCTAATTAACATAAATTATCTGCCCAAACTTCTAAAATTCAAACAATGCAACATCATAACTTCATGACGCACCGAAATTTTCTGAAAGTAAAGTTATTTTTGAGATTGTCTGATGATACTGAATGATCTAGTTAAAGTGCACATTGCGTTGTTTTAGCATTTTATAACCCCTCTCGATGACATTGTCGCATGGAGGCGACACCGGGTGGTGCCCCCCGCCCCCTCCCCCAGAGCGCCAGCTAGTCGCTTTGTCTACACATTCCGGTGGTTACGTAACCGCTTTCATGCTCAGGCGCCCGGACATATAGTCGAAAGAGCTGGCTAGTAGCACAGTGACGAGCAGCGCGTGAACATGGAAGGGTGTACGCACCGGCGTTCGTCGGTTGGCATGGAAAAGGGTAACGTTTCTCAGTATACAATAGTAAGTTATCCTTGGTTAGAGCTGCAGTTCCTATCGTATCGTTTTCGAAAAAAGGCAACATATTTCCAGATTGTTATAACAGAATTCGAACTAATTAACTTAGGTTCATTGGTGACCTGCATTGCCACTCATGTGCTCTACGTCGTAACACGTATGTCGATATCGCTTGGTGACGTCATACGTTTCGCGGTCACTATTAGCTAGTAGTTCGAACATGTGGAGCTTTCAAACGGGATGAAAACTAAAACCGGAATAATTTGTCGGGACGACAAATTATTTATGATGTTTACAATTGTCAATTACTCATCAATTAGATAATAATCGCCGGGCTAAGTTACAAATAATGATATGCTAGTTCTACCACAAGACATCAGATAATGCAGAATTAGACAAACCGGTTTGTTCACAAATTTAGTTGCAAAATGAGTGAAAAACGCAGTGTGCTACTTTAACAAATAACATAATTTTACTCTCCTCCCCGTGACTAAACTATGACCTCTCTGACATGGGGGGGGGGCTGTCTCGCGTGCCTATGCACTGGTACTTTCTATTTCCGGGAAAATTTAAACGAATGTCTCTTTATTTATCAGGGCAAATTTGACCAAATGTCGGGAAATGTTCAGGGCAACCATCCTCCGCCCCCTCCCCCCCCCTATGAAATGTCTTCCCGTACGCATACGCTCTCTGAGCTCCTTTAAATATCTCAAGCAGGTCTCCAGATAGCAAACGTTCAAAATAATTTACCCTACACTGATATATGAATAGACTACAAACCCATTACTTGACCGTCAAATGAACGATTGGCAGGATTGGTCGTATTTAATCGAACAGATAGCTAAATACACTTATCGTTGACTCTTATAATACGGTAACAATCAAGGAGAATGCATAATTGAACAGTTTATACAACAAACGTCAATCGATGGATTTCAGTCCCCCGCGGCAATATGCAAATGACTTTTATAAGTGAAGTCATCTACATTTTGCTTTGCAAATAAATATAATTTTGTAAAACGTTCGCGTTCCAGAGTAAACAGGAATGACCAGCGATTATAATTTTATCGTTGTTTTTAAACGTCGCCAGGTGACGGGAGGTTCGAAATTTAAATTGATAGAAAGGATTGGGTTATGCCATCGCTATGGAGACTTTACAATTACGTCATTTTGGCCAAGCATGCACTTCAGCATAATGGAAGCGTTCTATCTCATCCGCTCGTGGGACTGATCCATCGCACGTATTTTAAATAATAGTTCAGGGTCATTTTGGGTGAATCTGTGATCATCATTTTTTCCTAAGCTAATAATTATCTTGTTTCTCGATGGATTTGGTTACTGACACTATTTTGGAAAATAATCAACACCTATACCACTGGAAAGTGATGGAAAAGTATAGGTTAATGCACAATATTGAAAATGGCTGCCGTCCGCCATCTCGAAAAACAAAATGTAATGTAATTGACGCTAGATGCGCTGAAGTGATGAATTAGGCGTCAATTCCAACTATATCTGGAATGACAAATCACCTGGCTGTTGTAGAGTTTCTGGACCATCCTGACCTCTAAATCCAAAATAACTGCAGTCCGCCATTTTGAAAAACATGAAACGTTGTCAGTTGACGGGAAGTTCAAAATTTAAATTCCTAGAAAGGATCTTATTTGGTTTATGTCATCATGTAGCCTATGGAGACTTTGCCATACGTTTATTTTTTATTTTTAGGCCAAGCATGCCATTCAGCTAATGGAAGCATTGTATCTCATGGGGCTAAACCTATCCATCGATTTCGATTGTAGTGTTTCAAAATAATTTATTAAACAACTGTAGATCGGTTATTTATCAGCCAGGCAGCCATGGCGTAGATTCGATGATAAGTAGCATGACAAAATAACCATGTATCCGCAGAACTGCCGGCCGTACCCATTTATCTAGATATCCAGATTACCCTTCTTTAATCTGTCGTCAGGCCCACTATTCAGCCAGTCCATTCAAACGTCAAATGGCCGATTCGTACATAATGCTAATAAGAAAATCTATCCCCGTAATTTGTTTTTCTGTTTGTCGGATGTCCGAGTCGTATTCTCGTTGCCCACGGCGGCATATAGCCTACGTTAGCGGAGATTAAAAAATATATATATACATAGGCTTCATGCCCTGTAACTGGAGTGTTTTGTATACAGGCTTATCCGATTATACCCCCACATAATACATCCTAATAAAATACACACGAGTGAGCTGGAAAACCGATAAACCAAACAAATTATGACGTAAATGAAACACTTCCGAGAATAGATAATGATTCTGAATACATCAGCGATGACGATATAATTTCGAATGGCCATACACCCCTTGCTACACGTCTTATTAGTTATAGCGTGATGCTACTAGGCCTATACACGTTCTAAATAAACCTATATATACAGCTTTTTATCACCCTTCTGCCTTTTTTATAGGATATGAATCCTAATTAAAATTCTGTATAATATATAATATTACACTCAGATAAAAGGAAATAACGTAACAACTTGAACTTCCGTTTTTATTCATTAATAAATTAATAAACGGGAACACAAGAGACCAACCTACGTGGGATTAGTTTGGTGTATATCAACTTCAATATCTTGTTACTGCCCACCCGCCGTGTTTGAAGTGTATTTGACATCAACATTCAAGACTGGCGGTTGAATACTCTGAATATTTACTGAAACTCGAATAAAAATGAAGCTGTTAAAAACTACTTATCCACTAAAGAACCAATATACTAGGAATATACAGTACAAATCCATGAGCTTGACCTTTTACCGTGTAGAACAGTCTATCTCGGGGGATGTGTGTTTTTGTGTGTCTTCATACTGTCATACCAGTATATCTTATTTACTGTAACCTTATATTGTGCAAAAAAAGTTGAAAAAATAGAATACGATCATTATTATCATTATGAAGTTGACTCCCGTAAAGATAACAAAATATAATAATAGGCCAATGTGGGATTTTTCATTATTTTTGCTAGTTTTATTGAAGGCCCATCCATTAATGTATCTAGTCTTTAAGGTACTTTCAGGCAATCAGGGTTCATTTTTCTGTTATCAAAACACAACAAGTTCACTTGGGCAAGAAAATTGAGCGTAATCGATGAATATGGAGCGATATTCGAAAACTTCTCGAATTGCTAGTCCAAAGGCTCTTCCGATCCACCAATAATGTCAGTGTATTGCAATACTAACGTAGATATTGCACTCAGAATGAATCTAAGTTATTACATGTGCCGCTATATTGGGAACATAAACACTAGCTATACACACCTGCATATACAGTATAGTGAGTTTGTTCTGACCTCGCTGATGATTATCTGTGTGTTCACAAGAGACCAGGGAGTCCTGGATTATTATCAAGTACGATGGACATGTCCGTAAGAAGCAGCCAAGAAAATGTTCTACAGACTGCTCAAATCCCACTAGGCTGTTATAACAGGTGGGGTCGCCGGTGTGGATCCGTGTCCTCCAGGTATTATCCTGTTGTTTGCGTTGTTGATCCACATCATGTAGGCAATAGTTTGGCTGAGGATGCCCTTCCTGACGCCAACCCTCCTCATTTATCCGGGCTTGGGACCGGCACCAGGGATAGCCTGGCTTGACTATCCCCTGTGGCTGGGCAATCTTACCCCACTCCAACATTCTCACGCTGATCACCGGCAACTGCAAGGCGGCAGTAGGTACCAATTTGTAAGTCTCTGGCTGATTCACTTGTCGTGGATTCGAATCCAGACCTTCCGGGTGATAGGCGGATGAGAATGAGAATTATCAGAGGTAATTAATCGAAATTACTTTCAAAATATGTTGGAAGGATGCGTAAACTCGGATGTGTTTACTGGCAGATCCATCAAACCCTGACAGTACCTTTGAGGTTTGGTCCACGATTACAAAATAAAGCCTAATGAGTTGAAAACTCTGGTCCAACTCTGGAAAACAATATTTGTTGATGATATCAAGTTAATCGGGATTAAGAAATTTCTAGCTCATTTTCAAAGCAGAAGAAATCTCTTACTTCAGCATTTTATTTGATCACAAATTTCAAAAAGCTATATATTTCTATTGGGCCCCACATTTTGTTCTCCAAATATTTGCACTTTAGATCTACATGTCCTATATGATTACAGACCAAAATGTTGATATCATGATTAGAGTGCACCCGTGACCAAGGTTTGAGATAAGAAAGTCAAACCCAGGGGCTGTTTAAATAGTAGCCCCTGGTTCACTTGATTTATCAAGAGCTATGGGATATTTTGCATGACTCAGGGGCTAATCAATTTCTGATAATAAGAAGTTATGTATTGGAAAATTGTAATCATGTTGGAAATGCCTATAGGGCATTAATAAATATTTGCTTATTGAACCTAATTTAACACAAGAAGTATATACAATCATGATATACAATCATGGACTGTTTGTACATCGAAAAAGCAATGAAATACATTACAATTGATCCTACTTGTGTGCGTGTGATATCATAGTTTGACCCACTCAAGTCTGTTTTAATTTATCTCAGACATGAATGGCAGCCTCCTGCTCTGAAATTCAAACATGGATAACTCGGGATTGAAACCTTTTTTTTGGGGGGGGGGGGGTGTTTACCGTACAATTCTGTTTCATATTTCATAAAGAAAAATCCATGGTTTGATTTTCTTTTAATGGTTGCAAATTTAGCTTACAAACCATCAATCTTACGACGTCACGGTTGTTCAGATCACAGAAGCTAATGTTTTAATTGTATGTTTTTTTTATATTTGGGATATGGACACAGGTATGCTTCAAATGAAGTGGTTCATATAATGAATTTCCAGATAGTTCATTTTCATTGTACACGTTTCGTTCATTGGTAGGAATTCTCTCCATGCAACCATGGTAGTAATCCACGAAATTCTAAACTGTATAGGGATACACCCTGTTGATAGAGGGATAAGGGGTTGACTTTAAAAACATAAAACTGCTTTAAAGCGAGTATTTGTGTATGGGTGCTAGTGAAGCCTTCTCTCTCACAAAACATAGGTCCTGCTATATATATGGTTCCCTATTACAGTTATTTCTGAAGAAAATAAATTCACGAAAGTTTCCCCTGAAACATTACCCAATTTTGGAAGAGAACTTGAAACTTGTCGGCGACAGTTTTGGCTATAGGCTAGGCCCCTATAGCCTAACGTTAGTTTGTGTGGACTGTTGAATGTTTGAGATTTCAAGTTTAAAGATTTCTTCCAATTGGTTTCAAACGCTGGCAACTTTTGGGTGATATTATAGCATCATATGTGTACTTTGTATTGATTTCGCTGTGTGAAAATCAACACAGATGCTCGCTTTAAGTTCGAAGTGGAATTGGTATCTAACATTCAGTTGGTCTAAATCTGAAATGGGGTTCTATGTCTTGTACGGTACCATACTATATAATGCTCACAGGATAATTTAGGTCATAGGTAGCTCGTCATACCCGTACTAACGTGAACATTTCAAGCTGTTCGCCTCCCGACGCAATATCCGGTGTGTCACTTTGTCGTGACCCCGGGGGACTCCCATAGTCACAGCCACAATGAAGCACATCGGCTATAGTTACCACGCATGTACCCATTTGCACCTGACACTGCCCAAGGGTGCAACGTGGTGTCATAGGTAGGATTCGATCCCACAATCTGTGTATCGCAAGTCTAGCGCCTTAACCATTAGGCCACTGCACTCTATATCAACTATAATTCAGCATTCCTTGTTGTTTGGGGCGGGGGTGCCCTGTACTTCGACTGACCCCGGGGAGGAGTCTAAGGAGAGAGGTGTGCCCTATGAGACATCTGCCTGCTTATGTAAGGAGGTCTAGATGCGAAATGGTGCTATCTTTTGCAAAGTTTTCAACTCATTATGTTTGAGATTGTTTTCAATTTATAATGTACGTATTGAGATTTTTTTTTGAGGGGGGGGGACTTACAACCACGGCACCCCCCCCCCCATCCACCATGTAGTGCATCGGCTATATGTGTAGGCTACAAGTTACCTCGCAGGAACCCATTTTCATATGGGTGGAGAGGAACGATCGAAATAAAGCGCCTGGCCCAAGGGCACACGTGGTGTCATGGCTAGGATTCGATCCCACAATCAGTCTATCGCCTTAACCATTTGTCGAACAAATTAAATTCTCGTGGTTAGTTGATATGTTGAAGTATGTATTGGTTTAAAATAGGACGGCACTTTAAATATAATGCATGTAATGGCGGGTGTCATGGTGGCAGACGCTTAATGCATACTTGATGAGTATATGCTACTGTACACTTCTAGTATATTGCATTATTGCATATATATCTCTACCAGCACATTGTCTGATTGTCGAGATCCCGTACATGGGTGATATAGGCTATGAAATATATTAAACATGCAGCTGACAGAGTTCATTCGGACTTCTATTCGTGGCCCACGCACACAAAACTACCATCACATTAACAGTTACTAATAAATATGACATAACCAAACATCCACACAGAACTATACTCAGAAAGAGAAGTACTGTTTGGATTAGGTGGAATGGCAATTGGCAACACTCAAACTCACTGAGACCCTTTAAAATCGTGGGTTCAAATAAAAAACACACCAAGCACAGCAGACTTGTAATACCCGTACACGTACTTGAGAACCAATTCCTGTACTCGTACCTACCCGTACACGTACTCATGTCCAGGGATCCGTACCCGTACCAATACTCACTACTCTGGCACGCGCTTGTGCCCACACTCATGACTTAGTAGCCGTACTCGTACCCATAAATTGGTACCCGTACCTGTGCCCATACTCACGAGTCCGTATCCGCTCCCATCTCACTGGTACAGTGATTTTTCAAATTGAAGTTCAGGCTAAGTAGGCTCATGCATCTAATATAAACTTTCCCAGATGTGTACTCATAGCCGTACTCATACCCGTACTCATAGAAATTACTGTACCTGTACTCGTACCCGCACTCATGTCTTTGTACCCGTACTCGTACCCGTATTCACTGATCTGTGCCCGTACTCGTACCCGAACTCTAGTTTCAGTTTGCTGTGTACCCGCACCCGTACCCGTACTCATCGGTCAGGACCCGTACCTGTATTCACTGCCTGGGACTCCTACCCGTACTCTGTTACGTGTTCATTTTGTATCTTGTTATGAAAAGATATTTTCCTTCTTTTAATGAATGTGTCATTGTGTCTTATTTATTTACTTTACTTCACTGGTGATTTTACACAGTGGTATTTAGGTATGCGTTACATAATCTCCGAACAAAAACCTGAAATAAACTCTGATTGCTGATTCAACAAAAAAATTATTGCATCAAATTTATGAAAAATTATAAAATCTAGGCTGTAAACATAATTAATAGATAATCTTAGTTTCTCCCAACAACTTGCTTTAAAGTGACGTGAAAATAAAGAAACAAATCATTCAAGTTCTACTTATTTTGTTTCTGGACATTGCCTGACAAATTGCCTAGTAGGCCCGGCAGGGAGATTAAGGAGAGCAGTAGCTTGTTACATATATTTTACTTATGAGGTATTGGAGGTTTCTGTATTGACAATTGCTGCCTCCAGATGACAAGCTCATACCCCCTAAGTAGAGATACCGGCATCTCAACCGTGATGAGTTAAACAGGAACGAGCCTGTACACGTCATCGACGGATGAGCGGTGGTGATACTGCCGCCTTGCTTGGTGCTCAGCGTTGAAAAGGTTGGAGTAGGGAAAATCTCAGGTGGTAGACAGTGTTGTTTACACTTTCGCCCGGGGCATTTTTGTCTGGCTAATGGACCCAGTCTGGAAATCGAACCCAGACGGATGCCCAGACGGAGGCGGATGCTCTGGCCAATATACCACGCAGTCGGTAGAGACTGCAACAATGTTCTTGTAGAGTCTACAACAATGTTCAACAATGTTCATTTTCGCTGTTATTAAGTTCAATGTTTTACCACAATCAGTATATTTGCAAAGTGTTCAGTGCACATCACGGCATCCACGCTTAACGCTGGAGAAGTTCAACAAATGCCTGAGGGTGCAGGTAGCTCAAGCTATTTCCTAATTGCAATTGTCCCATCTGATATTTACTCCCATCCATTATCTGTAAGCGATAGTGTATGTGCGGTCGTGGCTGTTTGTTTACCCATTAGCCTATTGATTAGTGATAGATTGGCTCTCTCGATTTGTGATTCCAGTGCGATGATTTGATAAATAGCTCGAGCTACCTTCACCCCAGACATTTGTTGAATTTCAAAATGACTGCTGAAGATGCACGTAAAATAATACGCCCAAGTTTTTTTTAATCTCTCTTTTTATTATAGCTTATAAGTAATTGAACAAAAGTAGCCCAAAATCTTTTTTTCATGGAAATCTAGCTAGCTCCAAATTCCTGCCACTTGCAGAAAAGCAAAGAATATTGGTGTATCATGATATAGCAGTGTGGGACTGTACTGTTTTACATGTTTAAAGCTTCAATGGTTCAATCTGTGTCAATTTTAAATTATTGTCAACTAGAAATATGTACACTGAAGTTCTACATCCGTACCATTATAGCTACATTTTTCACACTATGAACGTTTGTTGTTTTGACAAAACCTCAATAATTTTCAAATGTTACATGCAACATTCCCATGGAAGTCTCCGATAAATTAGGCTCTACTAGAGTTTCGACGATCAAAATCCGCAGGGATATCATCACATTTATCGAATTTCAATTATTCGTAGAGAACTGGTTACGACGCTGCCTACTAGTACTAGGAGTCGCGAACACAATTTTCGTCGAAATTTCCGTGACTATAATCGCCATTACCGCGAATAATCGTGCTAATTATAGGTGACGTCATTCATTTCATTTAAACATTATGAAACGTACGGTAGCCTACACCAAAGTCATGCAACGGTATAGTTTGTCAATGTTAACTGTCTTTATTGAGATGTTCTTTTATCATCCAAGTTTTTTCTTCAATCATGCAGAAGAAGAGAAATCTGGATTACAAAATGGATCTTTTCTTCAATTAATCGTGTGTAATGATCAGTAGAGTGTATGGCATGCATTATATAAGCTGAGATTATAACGATTTTATGCGAAACAACAAATAACCAACTACCCGTACTGTGAACACTGATCGACATTACGGCTCACGCGAACCCTAAAATTCACCCTTAGCACTAAAAATCAGCAAGCTGAATTTGAAAATCAAATCTTCAGGCATTTAACCAGATTAACAATAAAAATATTCCCTGACGCCAAGGCATTGATTCGTGACCCATTCATTTCCACATTTCTTTTGTCTTCGAAGCTTACTTTCTGTGTTTTATTAATGGCTGGTTTCAAATAAGACGCAGCCTAACATTGTCGGTACGTAACATTAGGCTTTGCGGTACTTAACAACTGCAGACTTCGATCAGGCAATCCTGCCTGAAAAAAGTTACATAAGGTATGAAGTATGTACAGTACCATGATAAACACGCCCAATGCGGATAGCCCTGTGTAGCTGGTAGCGAATTCGTTATTTCCATGATCGCGGAAAATCGTAAATCAGTCGCTTCATGCCGTAATCGAATAATCACTGCTTAGCAAATTAGCGCGATTAATTTAATCGTAGCTATCATTTGTAATCGCGATAAGTGGCAAGTACTCGACGACGACCCCAAGCACTAACTGCCTACAGAAGCTTCGTAACATTTGCAGTCGGCCGGACAGGCAACGTGTGTATACACGTATGTGACGACCTAGTATATTCGCACTAGACATGCTAGACGCATAGTTCCCGGATCCACCGTGTAAGGTGGCATCACATCAATCGAAAGCTTTAACGGAACACATCAATAG
>JAODUJ010172947.1:0-10818 GCA_027564615.1 Psolus chitonoides
CTCCCGAGGTGGTTACTTTTTACTACTCCAGTTGTGACGTTTTAGTGACGTATCGAGGAGCCGAACGGTATGTTGGCCTAACTCGTGTTAGTCTACTAAAGGAGTTGAACGCGGCTAGGGACTCAACTCTTAATAAGCCAATCAGAGAGCCGCTTCTGTGATGGTTTCTAGGAGAGTCACAGTGTAATTCTTTAATATGTACAGTGAATAACACTGAATAGTACTAGTAGGCCTATGTGGTTTGTGTATCAAATATTTGTCAATGCACCTTAGCAACAGACAGTCTCTACTCCTCCCAGAAATAATGTGTCAAGGGCAGGGCCAGAATAACCTAGTGGCAAAGGTGGCATATGCCACGGGCCCCACGCTTTTTGGGGCCCCGCTGTCCAATTCCAACAATATGCACGACTAAATGTACAGTCGTGCGGTACCACTCGTGTGTAGATCAGGGGGCGCCGCACTTCTAAAATGCCACAGGGCCCCCACTTGCGTAATCCTGCACTGGTCAAGGGGATTACCTTAAAGTTTGAGGCCACGTGACGGTATGTTGCAGAATAACAGTCAGTCGGGTGACACAGATTAGCCAATCAGGTTTGGGGATTTCATCAAAGCACAAGAGGTTGTAGAATAACCAAATGTTATCTTAAGTTTGCAACTCAGATTTGGTTTTAAACTTACATGAGAACTTTCCTCAGGAAATAACACTATCATCTTTTTTCCCCACCTCAAACCCTAATGCTCTTAACAGTCATGATTCACTGGCACGAAAATCGTCTAACAATATATTGTTATATCATATGACTTCTGAATAACCTTTATAGGTATGGCAGCTGGACCAGTTAACCTCTATTTATATTCTGTTGAATTGATCATATACCTGAATGGTCCTAAAACTGTCTGGTACACGTAGACGTCTTGCATATTTCCGTATTACCTGCAACATTCAATTTGATAAACACCAGAAGTGATTGAGTAGTTTTAATATGTACAATGACCCCACTGATCATACGCGACAGTGCAATTATCGTCATTCATTCCTGTCGGTCAACTAAATGTCTGTTTAATTAACCGTAATGAGTTTTGTAATGATTTGCCTGTCAGGCGGTTACTACAGGAAACATTCGGAGTACTTCATTAGGGATAAACCTTTCGTTTTATTATTTTTTTAAGATAGTCTGGTGCATGTAAAATCATTTTGGTCACAGTTCCAGGGTTTATGCAAATGTACATGTTATTACATTGAATGAACATGCATGTTTATGACCACTGCTGCCATGACGTATAAAGGTTATTTGAAAGTCATAACATTTGCAGACAGATTAAGTGAACATGAATCAAGAACATATTACTCATTCCTGATACAATCATGCATGTTTGTACTTTCCATACATTTTGGAGCTTCTAAACTAACATCATTTCACATGAACAAAATCTGACTATAATATTGTTTTTTTGTTTGGAAAAGTAGGAAAACAAAGAGGATGGTAAAAACAAATAAACCCATATTATTGTAACCCATTGTATGTATGGTAATCATCACATGTATTGATGATATGCATGTACTCTACCACGCCAGTATTAATTTTGTTTCATGATGCATCACCACTTCTGCAAATAACGATATAGGCGATGGTGGGCATGTGAGCATATTAGAGGCAGCAATTCAAGGGAAGAAGAACTAGTGCTCTAGCAGCTCAATTTTACTTCGTGGTGTACTCAGGGCAAGAGCTAGCATGCCTGTCAAAAAAAAGCCTTGTAGTGGACATGATGAAGTTTACCCCCACCAGTAGAGTGAATGTGTTCAAAAGTTTATTTGGTGTTAGATGTACTAATGACAAGAGCTCCATTGTGTACTAGTACTGTAGGCCTGTCAAAAGCCTTGTAGTGGACATGGTGAAGTTCACCCCTACCAGTAGAGTGGATGTGTTTTAAGGATTGGTTGAGATTAGATATAATAATGACAATAGCTGCATCATGTATTAGTAGGCCTGTTAAAAGCCTTGTAGTGGACATGATGAAGTTTACCCCTACCAGTAGAGTGGATGTGTTTTAAGGATTGGTTGAGGTTAGATGTACAAATGACACGAGCTACATCATGTATTAGTAGGCCCATTAAAAGCCTTTCAGTGGACATGATGAAGGTCACCCCTACCCGTAGAGTGAATGTGTATAAAGGATTAGTTATTGTTGGATGTACTAATGTCAACAGCTCCATCATGTATTAGTAGGCCTGTTAAAAGCATTCCAGTGGACATGATGAAGGTCACCCCTACCAGTAGAGTGGATGTGTTTAAAAAATTAGTTGATGTTAGATGTACTAATGATGAGAGCTCCATCATGTATTAGTAGGCCTGTCAAAAGCCTTACAGTGGACAGGATTGAGTTCACCCCTACCAGTAGAGTGGATATGTTTAGTTGGTGTTAGGTTTACTAATAACAAGAGCTCCATCCTTGTATTAGTAGGCCTGTTAAAAGCCTTCCAGTGGACATGAAGGTCACACCTACCAGTAGAGTGGATGTGTTCAAAGGATCAGTTGCTGTTAGATATGCTATTGACGATAGCTCCATCATGTAATTGTAGGCCTGTTAAAAGTCTTGTAGTGGACAAGATGAAGTTTACCCCTACCAGCAGAGTGAATGTGTTCAAAGATTAGTTGGTGTTAGATGTACTAATTATAAGAGCTCCATGATGTATTAGCAGGCCTGTCGAAGGCCTTGTAGTGGACATGATGAAGGTCACCCCTACCAGTAGAGTGAATGTGTTCAAAGGATTAGTTGCTGTTAGATGAACTTATGACAAGAGCTCCATCATGTATCAGTATGCCTGTCAAAAGCCTTGTAGTGGACACGATGAAATTCACCCCTACCAGTAAAGTGGATGTGTTTAAAGGATTAGTTGGTGTTAGGTGTACTGATGGCAAGAGCTCCCATCATGTCAAAAGCCTTGCAGTGGACATGATGAAGGTCACCCCTACCAGTAGAGTGAATGTGTTCAAAGGATTATTTGCTGTTAGATGAACTTATGACAAGAGCTCCATCATGTATAAGTATGCCTGTCATGTATTAGTAGGCCTGTTGAAAGCATTCCAGTGGACATGATAAAGGTCACCCCTACCAGTAGAGTGGATGTGTTTAAAGGATTAGTTGCTGTTAGATGAACTTATGACGAGAGCTCTATCATGTATTAGTAGGCCTGTCGAAAGCCTTGTAGTGGACATGATGAAGGTCACCCCTACCAGTAGAGTGGATGTGTTCAAATGATTAGTTGATGTTAGATGTATAATTACACATGTAATTATACAAGAGCTCCATCATGTATCAGTAGACACAAAAACATTGTGCGTGTGCGGGGGGACTAACAGGTGAAATATAGGTCCTATTCTTTAGTACAGTAATAATACCATGTAGGTAGGGTGCGTGTGAATTGCTCTCATATTTTCTTTGTATGCTCCTCAGTTTCATTTCATAGTGCCCATCGGGCTCTTGTTGTATAAAAAGGAATGGTTGGTGTCAGATGTACTAATAACAAGAGCTCCATCATGTATTAGTAGGCCTGTTAAAAGCCTTACAGTGGACATGATGAAGTTTACCCCTACCAGCAGAGTAGATGTGTTTTGAGGATTAGTTGATGGTAAATGTACTAATGGCAAGAGCTCCATCATGTATTAGTAGGCCTGTGAAAAGCCCTGTGGTGGACATGAAGGTCACCCCTACCAGAAGAGTGGATGTGTTTAAAGAATTAGTTGGTGTTAGATGTACTAATGATAAGAGCTCCATCATGTATTAGTAGGCCTGTCAAAAGCCTTGTAGTGGACATGATGGTCACCTCTACATGTAGAGTGGATGTGTTTTAAGGATTAGTTGGTCTTAGATGTACTAATGATAAGAGCTCCATGTATTAGTAGGCCTGTTAGAAGCCTTGTAGTGGACATGATGAAGTTTACCCCTACCAGCAGAGTGGATGTGTTTTAAGGATTAGTTGATGGCAAGAGCTCCATGTATTAGTAGGCCTGTTAAAAGCCCTGTAGTGAACATGATGAAGGTCACCCCTACCAGAAGAGTGGATGTGTTTTAAGGATTAGTTGATGGTAAATGTACTAATGGCAAGCGCTCCATCATGAATTAGTAGGCCTGTCAAAAGCCCTGTAGTGGACATGATGAAGGTCACCCCTACCAGCAGAGTGGATGTGTTTAAGGATTAGTTGATGGAAAATGTACTGATGATAAGAGCTCCATGATGTATTAGTAGGCCTGTTAAAAGCCCTGTAGTGGACATGATGGAGGTCACCCCTACCAGTAGAGTGGATGTGTTTAAAGAATTAGTTGGTGTCAGTTGTACTAATGATAAGAGCTCCACCATGTATTAGTAGGCCTGTTAAAAGCCCCGTAGTGGACATGATGAAGGCCACCCCTACCAGAAGAGTGGATGTGTTTCAAGGATTGGTTGATGTTGGATGTACTAATGATAAAAGAGCTCCATCATGTATTAGTAGGCCTGTCAAAAGCCTTGTGGTGGACATGATGGAGGTCACCCCTACCAGCAGAGTGGATTATTTTTTATATAGGATTTGGTGATAGGCAGTGCCTCCAAACAGGGTTAATGGTTATATGTATAGGTTAGCAAGCATTGTTAATGCAATGATAGTTTCAGTAAATAGTGATCCTCCTACCAATCATTTGACCTCTGCTTCTGCTCTGATACTGGACGGATTTGATGAATCAAGTATGATGCCAGGCTTGTGTGGGCAACTTAAACTACTGGAGAAGTTGTTGCTTGAAAATATTATTCGATGGCGAGTTGACGAGTGATTCTTCGAGGGAATTCCACTCAACTACAGTTCGTGAGAAATATGAGTATTTGTCAAGGTGAGTTCTGGGTATAAGAAAAGAAAACAAAAATGTCTGTAATCATACAGCAAGGACAGTGTTACAAAAAGTTATTGCACAGAAACTGAACTTGTGTGCATGCATTTACATTAGAAACAGTCTGAAAAGTTGTCCTTGAATAGAGGAAATGATTGGATGGATGAATAGTTTGGGAAATAGGTGAACAAATTGAATTTTTCGTGGGACCTACATAAATAGATTTTTGAACCTTTGTGAGCTAATCAAATGCTGAAGAATGGGAGTTCTGCTTTGAAACGTCTTGATATTAACAAAATGTTTTCTTCTAGCCTATAGTTTTCAATCAACTCAAATGAAGGGTTTTAAAATAAGGATTAAGTAATGCCTTGATTATAAAAATTGGCAATTACAATTTTGCAGTTTCAATAAGGAGTATTTTGATGCAAAATACTGACTTGACCGTGTAGTAAGAAGTTGGCTGCTCTGCTTTAGGCATGACGTCTTCTGCCGGCAGGCAGTGAGAAGTACACTGAGGGACAGTCAGGGATTTGATCTTTATAGCCTATAATTAGTATAAAACTGGGGAAATGACATTAATGTTGCACGGAATAATCATCTTAACAGAAGGAAGAACAGTAAATCCAAGCGGATACCTTCCCTCAGAATGTGTTTTGTTAGCTAAAATAAAAGGATGAGCAAAACTTGAAATGCAATTAAAATGAATAATGATGTTTTTATGTATGTTGATGTAAGTACCAAGTAGGTTATACGGTTCATTCCAATAACAACAAGTGATTTCTGTAATGTCATAAACATGTCACGTTTGTCAGGTAACATAGTAGTAGCCTATAACTGAATGGGTATGTTAACCTTTGAGCCCACGGCTCAAATTATAAAGGGGGATTTGGCAGGAGAAAGGCTGAAAGGCAGCTGAAGCTCTGCTCTTAATGTCTGGCACATACCGGCAGCATCACGCCCCAGTGCCTCTGCACCCCCTGCTCAAATCCGTGGCCGGCACTCGCAGTTCAGAGCTCGGTGTGGCCATGCAAAGAAGGGTGGTCGAATACGACCCAGGCATGAGCTAAAGTACTCTGCCGATATGCATACTACACACGGCCAATCCTCGGCATAGCAAGGTCTATGCACTTTCAACACGGCTGCATGTTGTTGTTATGTAGAGAGTATTTCCGTTGATCACGCACTCAGGATCACTGGTATTCAAACTTTCTCACTTGGTGCCCCCACTCATCACCTTATTCATTATGATGACCTCCAGTGGCGGGCCCTGGGGATTGGATGTTAATGTTATGTACATGTCATGCTTGCCAGGTAACATGATTGGTATAACTGGAAAGGTAGGTTGATCACTCAGGACTACTGGTATTATAACTTTCTAGCTTGGTGCCCCCAATTGTCACCTTCGTCATTATGGTGACCTCTAGTGGTGGCCCTGAGGAGTGGCTGTTTATGTTTTATACATGTCATGTCACACTTGCCAGGTAACATGTTGGTTTACCTGAATAGGTATGTTAATCACTCCGCACCACCGGTATAACTTTTCTGCTTGGTGCCCCCAATTGTCACCTTGGTCAATATGGTGACCTCCATTGGCAGGCCCTGAGGGTTGGCTTTTTATGTTATATACATGTCATGCCACACTTGCAGGTAACATGCCTGGTATAACTGAATAGGTATGGTAATCACTCCGCTCACTGGTATTATAACTTTCTTGCTCGGTACCACCAATTGTCAAAATAACACTATTCAACTCGCCATCCGATAAAATGTCGTACATTATTGTGGTGCAGTAATGTGAACAGCGCCTTGATTATGTCCTGTGACCCACGCGTACATTAATTCCATTACATAAGCTTACAGTAATAAATAAGACCTATTCAGTTTCAAAAAATAATGGGGAACGAAAGAACAAGATGACATCGTAATAGGGGATATTCTCCAGCGATTGACAGATTAAGCGATTAATGATGACGTAGTGAAGTCTCTTTATTGCATGCAGTGCACATTGCCCGCAAGTCTATACTTAACAGTTCTTTACAATATCATCTTTTTTCTTTGTTTATTTCCATGTTGTTATTTGTTGTTTTTCACTGTTAGTCTCATATACCTCAGATGAGGATGTTTTGAGAATAAATGAACTAAAACTAAAAACTAAATGTCTGTGAGGGGGGGGGGGCATTTGCCTCCCATGTTGGGAATGCTGGCCCCCTGTGAGGGAAGAATTGAGAATTAACCATTTCGTTGGGGAAA
This sequence comes from Psolus chitonoides, assembly GCA_027564615.1. Classification (NCBI taxonomy): domain Eukaryota; kingdom Metazoa; phylum Echinodermata; class Holothuroidea; order Dendrochirotida; family Psolidae; genus Psolus; species Psolus chitonoides. The sequence goes on from JAODUJ010172947.1 coordinate 7,114, forward strand.
CATCGAGGGATATACAATATATTGTGCATGGCATCGCTGGTCCGGCCCCCTGTGGATGAACTCGGCCCCCCTCCCATTGGGGAAATTCCTAGTGCCATACTGCATAATGTGGAAAATGGAAGCAAAACATGAGTCTTTTAATTTGCTACTGATTACAATAAAAACTATTTTCCATTTTAATTTGCCTAAATTTCGAACAGGAAAGAAATAGGCTGTATAAAATATATTGTGCATGGCATCGCTGGCCCGGCCCCCTGTGGATGAACTGCCCCCCCCCCCCGGTTGGGGAAATTCCTAGCATAATGCGAAAAAATGAAGCAAACCTTGTGTCTCTTTAATTTGCGACTGATTACAATAAAAACTATTTTCTATTTTAGTTTGCCTAAATTTGGAACAGGAAATAAATAGGCTATACAATAATTTTGTGCATGGCATCGCTGACCCCCTGTGGATGAACTCGGACCCCCTCCCCTGTTGGGGTAATTCCTAGCGCCACACTGCAAAATGTGGAGCAAACCATGTATTACTCTTTAATTTGCTACTGATTACAATAAGAACTATTTTCCATTTTAGTTTGCCTATTTTTTGAACAGAAAATAAATAGGTCTAACATTTAAAGTTGTTAGGTCATGGGCGTAGACCGTGTTCAAAAGTGAGAGGGACGGGTCCTCACTGTCAAAAAATTACTGTGTGAAAATGTTAAAGTCAATGAGAGTGTTTTCAAAAAGTGGGTGGGGGACGGGTCCCCCTGTCATCCCCGGGATCTGTGCCCATGACTACGGTTAATACTCTGGTGTGGGTATTTTGTACTGCACATGTATGTAATTCTGGAATGCAAACAGCATTATGTATATATGCAGGCCTACACTTACTGTACATGTTCTGAAGGCCAAATGAACTCTTGTGTCACACATCCCCAAATAAACGAGGGCCCCCTTTGGCTGCATGCCACAATTGTGTGACAGCCAATTGACACTGTATGAAACTGTACCACGGTTCAGGCTTGCCAATTGGCAGTTTTCACACCCAGATTTCTGAAATCAGGTTGTTTGAAAAATTTCCCTGAGCCGTCAAAAACGAAATTTATTCATGAAACCATATTTCCACTAAATATCTGCAAGATATCACAAAATTCCCATTAATAAACTTGTTTTGCTTCGAAATTGAAAGGAAAATATAAATATTTTGGCCAAAAATGTAGGGCTCTCTAATTAACAAGATCTTGATGTACAGTAGTTGTTAAAAAGGCTTAAATGGCCTAAGTTTGTTAGATCTCATGGTGCTTTATCTGGCAACCCTGTCATGGAGGTACACAGTCCTTATTCACAGCATGTAATATAACGACGGTAATAATATTGGATAGGAATGTTGAGTCCTCGTCCAGGGTAGCATCTTAGAAACATTGTGGTGGATGCCACACCGTATATACATGAGATATGTGGTGCCAGTTTCAGATTATTTGAAAGTTGGGGAGAAAGTTTGGGAGAAATTTTTCAAAAATTGAAAATGAAATTGACCTTGTTTAGTGTTTTGGCTTCTTGGACATGACCAATTATTGTTACCCTTCTGCCTTTCCACTAATCATTTAATAGATGTTATGATTTTGGAGAAATGATTTTTCTGGTAACCACAACTTTGCAAGCTATTTTACCATTTGTATAGTAACACACTTCCAACAACAAAACACTGCACAGAAGCATAGGCATACAAGATACATACATAGGCATACAAGATACATGTTAATTTTTGGGCAAAGATTATTGAAAATAGTGCAAAGCTTTGTAAAATGGTCACAGTAATGAAGAGAGGACGACTGGGAGGCCTACCAAGTGGTGAAATATTCCATGCAAACTGTGATGGTCGAGGCGACATGTGGGTCTCCACTCTACCCCAGCCATTCCAGGCATCACCACACCTGTTGTTTTTTCTGCGACCATTTTCTTGCCCACCCCAGAAAAAAAATTGTTCCCCTATCTATGTCCATGCACAGAAGAAAAATGAATATGAAAAGAAATTGATCATAGACTCTAGGATCCACTCCTATGATCCTATCACCCACACGCATGGGCGCAGATCCTGGGAGGGACAGGGGGTCCATCCCCCACTTTTTGAAAACACTCCCATTGACTTAAACACATTTTCACACAGTAATTTGTAGCCAGTGAGGTCCGGTCCCCACCCCCCACTTTTGAACATAGATCTATGCCCATGCCGGGCCACAAGAGAATTTCATATCACAGGAGACATAATTCATTGGTCAATGTATCATGTGTGTCTTGAGGCAGACTGGTCAACTTGTCTTGTACAAAAATAGGGAGATTCAAACAATTCTGACCAAACGATCAGGAGGTTGGGTGCAAAACTGGGAGTGCTGCAATAGCAGTATTACATAGGCTGTGTTTTTGTTAACTGTTAGTTCACTGTTAGTTTACATATGGGCATCTCCATACCATATATGGTATGGAGATGACCATATATATATGTAAACTCATCATCATCATCAACATCCGATTTAACGTCAATTTTCCACAAAAATGTGGGTGATGACGGGGGCCTTTACAAGAAATGTAAAGATTATTGGAGCAATTAACTAACAGTCAGCTAACAGTTGACAAAAACACGGCCAGTATAATGTTGGCATACACATAGGCGGCAGAAGCGGGGCGGTCGGGGAACACGTCCCCTTCTAAAGTCTTAAGGGAAGAAAGAAACGGGCGATTGAAACCAAATTAAAATTAACACTAAACACGTATTTTACTTCCAAAGATGACAAATTTAGCACCAGATCGCATGTTAGGACACTAAATATTCAAAAATTTCGCAAAGGGGACGGGGGACACCCTCTCCCCTTACACCCCTGCCCTTACACCCGGACGGCGATCACAAATTTTCCGCATTTTCGCATTTATCACATTTGGGTTTGCAAATAGCGGGGCGAAAGTGCTGATCACTGTTCAGCCGTTTTGACAACTAGTGAACATTTAACGAAAGTCAAACTAGTTGTTTACGTATGGAATATCGTGGAAACTAAGGCATTAGTCCGGTTGCTCTGCCCTATTTTTTGAAAAACAATTTTTTTTTGCCTGAATGGTTAGTTCAACCATCTGGAAAAAAACTCCAAAGAGACCTCATTTTGGTAATAATCTGGCAATAAATATGTGGAAAATATCATTTAAAAAAAATCATATATATAATCGCCTATCTCTCAAAATGCAATTTTTCAAACTTGGGAACAGAATATATCAGCAATGGTATGTCCAATCAACCTGATATTTGGCCTGACTGTACATTATGTGATGCTGAAGGGAGTGTGGGAGGCAAATAAAAATGTACTCCGAGAAATTTATGAACATAGGCCTTTAATTAAAAGGAAATTCATGAAAATTGACCAAAATGAAGATTTGGGTACATAATATTGAAAATCTGTTCCCAACACTCCCTAGATTACAATAAAAGCTTTCTTGTGACATGTTACACGATGTTGTAGGTCTTTCTCTGGCCGAATGATCATTTCCCCAAATTGCCACATTAAATATGCAAATTAGCTCATTAATTATGCAAATTTGAACATTTCGATAATTCTATGTTTTTTTCTCATTTTTCAATGTGTACAATAGCATGGGCGTCAATCCGAATCGAAATATGGGGGGGGGGGACATGAGTGACTGAACCCGAACCAAATTTGAGAAACATATATTCGACGCT
>JAODUJ010173057.1:0-16409 GCA_027564615.1 Psolus chitonoides
CACTAAAAATACATAGGTAGGTCACGTGGTATTTATGAATTAATTTAATGTGGTGTCACTTGTAAGAGATGGACATTTCATGACCAGAAAATGTTCGAGCGATTCGCGCGCATTGGTGTTGGTTTTACTTGTTTGTCTTGGGGTCACTTGTGCCAAATGTGCGGTTTAAAACTCGAAATTTATACTACGACGTATTGTCCTCGTAACATGGTCTATGGGAACTACACATGCCAGGGTTATTGTAAGGAGCTAAGTGGATCACCGAATGTCTTAACGTTTATGGTTGAACCAATGTTTCGTTTTATTGATTTCAGATGGATCTATTACGTCATGTCTTCGTAACATGGTCTATGGAAACTGCACATGCCAGGGTACTTGTGAGGCGCCGAGTGGATCATCCGGTTGCCATAGTGACTGTGAGCTGGGAACAGAAGGGTGTTTCTGTCCCGATGGGTTCTTGATGAATGAGAACGAGTGCGTTCCAGCGAATGAATGTCCCTGCTTCTGGTCAGAGGTCGACCGAGTCATTCCAGTAAGTCATGAGCTTGTGTATATATTGCTGTAATATAACAACAGTTCGACGTGAATATCGGTGGTTCCTTGTATTTATATGAGCAACACCACTTTTGTACATGACGCCCACAAACCACCCAAACACTTCACACTCCCATTAAATTCATTTCTCTACAGTATAAAACGTACACCCGGTCTCTAACAAATTATTCAAAATGAGATGTTTGGAAAACAAATGATCAAATATGTTCTCCCAACAACAACTCAACTAGAATTTTACGCACTAACTGTCTGTCGACTTTGCTTTTAATCCAATCCCGGACACTCAACTCTCCCAGGTTCGATATAACCAGCTGTGGACCACTGGTTGGCGTGATAATTTTATATGCAGCTTTTCAACATATTACTTGATTACAGATTTGATGCATATGTTTGGCTAATTAATTGGATTATTGGATATTGCTAAAGCATGATATAGTTGCCATTGGTTTATGACAGTACCATATAATGGCTCCAGGAATAATTTATCTTTGCCTCCTCTTGCATGGTGATCAGGATTAGTTGCCAACAGCCGCATCCCATTTGGACCTTCTTTCACTGGTTCTGTTTTATTCTAGAATAACCACTATAACGTTCGCTAAAAGATGATTGCCCAAAGAAGCGTACCTGTAACAATCAACTTGTCTATAATGAAGAATATCGGTGGGGTTCTAATGTTCAGTGCATAACACAAGATGGCGTACGACAGGAAAACTGAAAGGAAAGTTTTCAAACAAACTGACAAAACTGTATAATGTAGGTTCAATGTTTATGGCGAATTTATTTTGTTTCTGTCTTTTAGAATGGTCAATCTTACGTTAACGATGACTGCACAGAAAGACGAACCTGCAACAACAACCAACTAGTCCATGATGGAGAATATCAGTGTGGTTCTAATGCTCGGTGTGCAATACAAGATGGCGTCCGACAATGTTACTGCAACGAAGGGTATGAAGGGAACGGCCTTAGCTGTACGGCGTTGTACAAAGACTGCTACGATGTGTATAACGCTGGTCATAGACAAGATGGCATCTACACTGTTCTACCAACGGACTGGAGTGGACCTCCGTTCAACGTATCTTGTGTAATGAGCAACGGTGGAGGATGGACGGTAAGAATAATAATTGTGATATTAGGATATCAAGTAGTATTCAGTAGATAAGCTATTAGTATACCCAAGAATCTGATCCATACATGTGCTGAGTTGCATTTCAGACGAGGAGGAGAAAGTAAAATGTTGTTACTTGTTTTGTTCAGTTTCATCAGACCATCCGAAAGGTAACTTTACTTCCAAAAAATATTGATGCATGAAGAAATTTGGGATGTTGCATTGTCTCAAATTTCAAAAGTTTGGGCAGACAATTGATGTTAATTAGGTTTGGCTAGTGTTTAAAAGGATAGTCCAGACCAAAATGAAACATCAATGAGTTGAGCAAAATTTGCTCTATCAGTAGTAGAAAAACCCACGAATATCCCCCACCGTTCTCGAGATATCTCACTTTTAATATTTGCCAAATTTGTCAAATTAGCCGACACACACTGTTTAGCGTCAATCTTATGATGTCACTGTTGCACTTTGTCTAAATAAGAACTTTGACATAATTTTTCAAGTTGTTGTGTTGAAAGACAATCGTATTGTGAAGACTTTCCAAAGGTACTTTCAGACTAAGTGCCACTATGACATCGAAAATGTGGCCAGATGCTCAATTGAAATGAAGATTTCTGGAATCTTCAAAAGTTGATAACTCGAAACCGGACATGCTATTGTGATGGGACTTTCACTGTTGGGTTTAGTTTTTCATCCTCTTTCTCCCATCGCAATATCATGTCTAGCTAATGATTTTTAACTTTCTAGAAATCTTAATTTCAATTGAGCATATTTGTGATGTCATAGTTACAATTGCGCTGAGAAGCTCTTTGTAAGTTATTATAACCAAGTTGAAAGGTTATGCCAAAGTTCTTTATGTTTTTGAAAAAAATAATTTTTAAGCATAATGACTGCTTTGGCTAAGAATTTCAAAACTTCTAATTTCAAAGAAGTATATAGGCTATTGTAGACAAAGTGAAACCATGACATCACAATATTGATGCCAAGCAGCGTTTGTCAACTAATTTGACAACTAATGAAACTGAAAGTGAGATATCTCAATAACGGTAGCAGATAATCACATGGGGGTTTCAGTTAATGATAGAGTGAATGTTGCTCTACAATCCTACTATTTTGGCCCAGACTATCATTTTAACAGCTCCATGAAATGCCATTAATTTTCAAAATGAGAGTGACAGACCTGAATAACCTTTCATGCTCTTTTATACAAGAGTGATTGTTTTTGGATCACTTGGAATGATAATTGGGCAGCCGATAAACTGACTGACAGAGCTGTAGTCGAGTTTACTTAACCCGATTCCGAGCCAAAACCGATTCTAGATGACCCAATTCCGGGTCAATTCAAGTCCATGACCCATCATTCCCAGCCAAGTCCGAGTCCAGGGAAAAACCGGCTCGAGTCCGAAATTGAGTCTGAATCTGGACTCGGGCACGACAGCTCTGTATTTTATTAAAACCAACTTTCGCTGCATTTTTACTTTTTAGGGCATATGCACAGAATCATGTGATTAGACACCAGTACAAACATATTTATCCCACCCCTTCTCCCTCAGGCTTCAAAAAAGAATAATGGTTGACAGCTTTTAATTATTAGATTAAAACTAGCCATAATTTTTTTACTAACTGGAATTGGCTTCGAGTCCGTGCCCACTGAAGCCAATTCCAGGTTCTCGACTCACCAATTCGAGCAAATTCCGAGTTCAGGAATTCACTCCGAGTCCGGAATTGAGTGCGCTACAACTCTGCTCAATGAGCTACTTTAATTCCATATTAGCAGATATTTGATATCAACATATGAAGTATTCAGTATGATATATATACGTTTCACCTTTTAATCCAAACAGGTTCTCCAACATCGTACCGGGAGTGATCGTGGAACCAATTTTTACCGTAACTGGACGAGTTACCGAGAAGGCTTCGGTTCTTTCAACGGGGACTTTTGGCTCGGTAATGAAAAGCTGCACTTCCTGACGAAACAGAGAGATTACAAGCTACGTGTAGATATAGTAACTTCGGGAAATGCGGTCAAATACGAGGAGTATACCTCATTTGAAACTGCCGCTGAAAGCGAAAAATACAGACTCACTGTTTCCGGCTACAGTGGAACGGCAGGTTGGTATCCCATTATAAATTATGTTTATTTTATTTTTTGTTTCAGAGAAAGTTGTTAGCATACGAGTAGGACATTGTGAATGTTTCCTCTTTTTATTAATATTTATTACCGAAACGGAAACATGAACACGTCGTGTTTTTTGAGGGATTCTAACCAACAACAATATTAGAATTGAATATATGAATTGAGAAATTATTTTGGAGGGGGAATGGAGGCTATACTAATATTAATGAACGCGAAGAAGGGCGCCGAATATAGAAGGGAGAATCGTTTATTTATTTTTGTCACAATGGTATTTCTCAAAGTTTATAATAGATTATTGTTAAATTTAAATAGGTGGAGGTCTTTCAGCAACTCAGGGACGTGCTCATATCAACGATATGTTAAGGTGTAATAACCAGAATACTCCATTTAAATGTTGAATTAATTTTCGTTCTCAAAATATCCTGCTAGGAAGTTATGAGGCTATGGTATGATCGGTGTAAGGAACTTAGCAGGTAAATTGCAGTAGCACGGGCTAGAAGCGTTTCGATCAATGTAGATTTCATCAGTAGCCAAAAACGGCTGTTTTCAAACCTAGCAGGTGAAAGGATATCAAAACGCCGAGAACACTTCTTAGTTCGATTTGTACGGATGAATGAGAGGTGATATCGTTACGGGTGGGTGATTTCGTTACTTTAATCTCAGACTATTGAATGAGAAATACCGTACGGTTCAGAAACCACTTTTCCATAACTTCATCGACTTCAGGAAAGCTTTTGACCGGCAGAAACCACTTTTCCATAACTTCATCGACTTCAGGAAAGCTTTTGACCGGGTCTGGCAAGATGGAATGTGTAAGATACTAGCGAAGTTTAACATCAGCAAGGGGATTGTAAATGCAATTGAGGCCCTGTATCAAGTGTCCAAGATGCTGTCTTAATGGGATATGAATCAGTGACTGGTTTCATACCCGAGTTGAAGTCCGGCAAGGATGTCTGTTATCACCAAAATTGTTCCATATAGACCTAGATTATATCATGATGGAAGCTCTTGATGGGCATGAGGGAACAGTGAGTGTTGGAGGAAGAACTATTACCAACCTAAGATTTGCAGATGACATCGACCTTATAGCAAGACAACCGGAGGAACTTACCACGCTTATGAGAAGACTAGAAGAAAATACAAAGCAACTTGGCATATAAATCAGTGCTGAGAAGAGCAAGGTCATGAAGATGGAATCTGTCGAAGACGTAACGGTACATATTGGAGGTCAAGAACTTGAAACAGTGGCTCAGTTCGAATATTTGGAGGAAACAATTACGGATGATGCAAGATTAGTGTAAGAAATAAAGATCAGAATCGCAGTTTCAACATCTTCACTGGCAGATCTGAAGCCCGTCTGGAGGGATGAGAACTTTACAATGGAAACAAGAATGAGTCTCCTGAGAGCACTAGTAATACACGATGTTTCTGTATGGGTGTGAAACGTGGACTCTAAATGCTGAGATGGAAAAGCGAATAAATGCTTTTGGAATGAACTGTATCTGGAGACTTCTCCAGATTCATTATACCTCGCACACCACTAACAAACCAGTATGGCAAATAATGGAGAGCTTCACAGGGGAACAGGAATCACTCCTTTCAGTGGTGAAAAAAAAGGAAACTTCAGTGGTTGGTCATGTAATTAGGCAGAAGAACAGCCTGGCAAACAATATATTGCAATGAGAGACAAATGGGGTTCGAAGGAGAGGCAGACCGGTTGAAACATGGATTGACAACATAACAACCTGGACTGGGATGGACTTCGACCAGCTCATAAGAACAGCTGAAGATCGTGAATTGTCGAAAGCTTGTGTCTTTTTCATCCTGTCGCCCCAACGGCCCTCAAGGTATGGGATATAGAGAGATAGACAAGTTATACTAGACACTTGGAAAATATATTTTTCAATCCAAAATGGAATATTGGTGATACAAAAATTAGCTTGTAGTATGCACAATCTGGAAGTGGTTTTGAGTGGTACCTCCTATATCTATTCTAGCGCCATTTTGAGACCTTCTTCAATGGCCCTAGGGCCCACAGGCAGCAAGTAGGCCGGGCAGAAATGCATTCCTGTATATGCCAGGTTATCCCCCAGAAGCCCCTGTACTAGAATATTGGTATCTCGTTCATCTAAGCTCAAGGCTCTGAGCACCCGGTCTTCAGTCACTTATTTTTCTTATAAACATGACATAGACATGGAGTCCTGCAAGGATGTCTGTTATCACCAACATTGTTCAATATATTCCTAGAATATATCATGATGGAAGCTCTTGATTGGTATGGAGGAACAGTGAGTGTTGGAGGAAGAACTATCACCAACCTAAGATTTGCAGATGGCATCGACCTTATAGCAGGACAATCGGAGGAACTTACCACCCTTACAAGAAGACTAGAAGAAAATACAAAGCAACTTGGCATGGAAATCAGTGCTGAGAAGAGCAAGGTCATGAAGATGGAATCTGTCGAAGAAGTAACGGTACATATTGGTGGTCAAGAACTTGAAACAGTGGCTCAGTTTAAATTTTTAGAGGAAACAATTACGGATGATGCAAGAATACAAAATTAGTGTAAGAAATAAAGATCAGAATCGCAGTTGCAACATCTTCACTGGCAAATCTGAAGCCCATCTGGAGGGATAAGAACTTTACAATGAAAACAAGAATGAGTCTCCTGAGAGCATGCGGTGTTTCTGTATGGGTGTGAAACGTGGACTCTAAATGCTGAGATGGAAAAGCGAATAAATGCTTTTGAAATGAATTGTATCCGGAGACTTCTCCAGATTCATTATACCTCGCACACCACGAACAAGCAAGTATGGCAAATGATGGAGAGCTACACAGGAGAACAGGAACCCCTTCTATCAGTGGTGAAAAGAAGGAAACGTCAGTGGTTCGGTCATGTAATTAGGCAGAGAAACAGCCTGACAAACACTAATTTGCAATGGGGGACAAATGGGGTTCAAAGGAGAGGCTGACCGGTTAAAACATGGATTGACAACATAAAAACCTGGACTGGGATGGACTTCGACCAGCTCATATAAACAGCTGAAGATCGTCAACTGTCGCCCCAACGGCCCTCAAGGTATGGGATATAGAGAGATAGACAAATTAAAATAGACACTTATAATTGTTTTTTTTTCAATCCAAAAGGGAATATTGGTGATACAAAAATTAGCTTGTAGTATGCACACTCTGGAAGCGGTTTCGAGTGGTACCTCCTTTTTCTAATCTAGCGCCATTTCGAGGCCTACTTCAATGGCCCTAGGGCCCACAGGCAGCAGGTGAGCCCGGCAGAAATGCACTTCTGTATAGGTTACCCCCCATAAGCCCCTGTACTAGATTATTGGTACCACGTTCATCTAAGCTCAATGCTCTGGTCTCTGGGCTCCCGGTCTGTAACCCCTTTTCTTTTTTTTATAAACATGACAAATTAAGATAGAAACTTAGAGAAGACTTTTTTCAATCCAAAAGGGAATATTGGTGATAAAATTGTTGGCTTGTCATTAAGATGTTTCAAGTTTAAAATGGAACATTCAGGCAGTCAAAATATTGTAGAGAATAGGGATTATTTATTGTTCTAGGTAACCTACACAATTAGGCCCACAGGGCAGTCTGCTTATTTTTTGTTGGTGAAGGGCAGAGATATCGATAGACAGGCAGGAAATACAGACGTGGCAGTAGGACTGACGTGGGCAAGAGAGGGACAAATATGAGCAGGGAGGGACATGTGTGGGAGGGGCAGCAAGACGAATATCATTGAGGGCAGGACCGCAGGAGAGGGGGACATAAGGGAGGGAGGAAACTAAGGAGGGATAGACATGCATAGGGGATGGGGGAGAAACATATAAGGGAAGGACGGGATGGAGAAAGAACAGATATGGTAGGGGGGGGTAAGGGACATATATGGAAATAAGAGGGAGGGACAGATATGGAGGGAGATAGAGAGGCACACCTATATGACAAGGGAGCCACATACATGGGGAGGCAAGCATGGGGAGTAAAATTATACCAAGGAGTAATCCCCGTCCCCTAGATTTTCATTCCTAACCCCAGACTCCGACTATCAGGGTGTCACGCTACGCGCTCGCATATGTGCACTATGCGCACATGCTCTGCATTTAGTAACGAGTCGAATGTTCGTATATTGGGCATTTTGACTCAATAGGTAATATCTTAGAGGAAACACTGTACTGACAGCGAGTATTTATTGCGATCGCTTCCGTGTTCATTATCAATTATGTGTTTCGTTTGAAAACCCATATCCACCTTGTAGAGAGTGCCTTTCGCCTAATTTGTCCACTTACAGGAGGTGTGAGATATTTGTTTAATTAGGTCTGAGATGGTCAACCCGAGGCCCGCGGCTCAATGCAGCCCACGGCAATGTCTTTTGCGGCCAGCCGCGAAGTCATTGTGAAGAAGAAAATAAATAACAGAGACAAATGAGGGACTTGCAGTGTGTGGCCGGTTATAGAATTGGTAGCCTAATGAACAATGTGACGAATTGTGTCCCTCGGACTGAACCTTCGGGCACCCCTGACTAGGCCTATGTGTACTTAGCAGAGATCTCAATTGCCACTATCATCCTATCGCCTTACGCAATTTAATAAAAATTATGAAACAACATTAAATTGAAGGAGAAAAAAACGATAGCAATCATGTACAACGGTTGCATCTTATGTACAAAAGTATGATATTGTTTCGCCTGTATCGCGTGAATTAGCTACATTGATACTGTGATAGTTTTTTTGGGACATATAGTAAATAAAAATAAATAAAAAAGTACAAAAGTATAATTTTGTTTCGCCTGTATCGCGTGCATTAGCTACATTGATACTGTGACAGTTTTGTTTGGAAATATAGTAAATAAAACAAAATAAAAAAGTAGTAGCTTTGGCGTGCCGCGGGCACTAGCTATGTGGATGCTATTTTAGCATGCTATGTTATGCATTTTAGTTAGATGCCAATACATTGTCTGCGTGATTCGCGCACTAGCTGCATTGAAGCTTGGAAAGTTTTTTCTTTGACTCTTTCTGTATGCATGATAGTCAGCTATCGTACTACAACATTTTCCGCGCACCTCGCGCGCACCGTCAGCATTTATACCGCGTTAGTTTTTGCACAGTCTGCATGCATGGTAGCTGGCTATAACAAACAAATATCTGTGCGCTTCGCGTGCACTAAAGTTGATACTGTGCTATTTTCCTTCTTTCGCGTGCAATTGTTTTTGCACGCTCCGCGCGCAATATCTGTATTGTTGTCATAGTCATTTACTTTGCTCATTTTGTTGGCTTTACGTGGTACCCAGCAACTACACAATTTTCTGCGCGCCTCGCATGCATTATTTGAACTTCTGCTGTGATATTTTTTGCGCAGTTTGCTTGTATAATAGCTGGTGAGCACACACACTTTTGCTCGCTTCGCGCACGTTTTTACCCTTAATTTTACTCATTTTTGATAACAGGCTACATCAGCAACCTCGGCACCTCAACACGACCTGTGCGTGTTCTAAAATACCGGTACGCTATTTTGCTCGCGCCGCCCGCTCGCAATAGGTATCTTTGGCATGTTGTATGGAATCCCCCCTCCCCCGGCATGCCACCCTGGATACGCCACTGACTGTGTGATTCAATCCACAGCCAAACTAGCCTGTTGAAACAGCGTTTACTGACTCCATTTCACCCCATCTGCCATGCTGTCTATTCGTTACTCTGGACCAAATGTACGCAACACTATGAATTCGTCTAGGTGTCGTATAGTCAGTGTTCGTATGCCCAATTACTGCCGTATCGTCTGCTTCAGCAACGGTCATCATCTTTTCAGCCCGTTTGTACGCTCCTGAGGGAGGGGGGCTAGAGAAGAGTATATCTTTTGTACGCTCGTAAAAATGCTACAAACAGATGGACGACCCCTAATTTATAATTCTAGTTTCGTGATTAATAACCCTCCATCCTTGACTGTAGGTCCATTAGGCTATTTTTAGGCGACCAAGTGAGGGGGTGGGGTCGAACCGCATTTCCACAGGCACTAAAAAAGGCTATGAAAATGTTACGGCACCATGGGCATTATATACCCCCTCAGGGCCTTCACAACCCAAGCTACACACACACGCACACACACACACACACACACACACACATTGTGCATACTGTAGGCCTCATACTTTTCGTACAGATGGCGTGTTAGCCCCCCCCTCCAGGATCCTGTACCTATGCTTCAAAGCACAGGTCAGAAGTACTGGCCTATTCAAGATTCTTTGTCACACTTGCTTGAATTTAATGGGATGACAATTTGGCAACAAATATGGATCCTCTAAAGATATGGCCTGTATCTGCTTTAACCAGGGAAATGTTTTAACACAATAGGCTCAGGCTAGTCTGTGTGCAGTTGTGTATATAGTTGGAAAAAAGTCCCTACATTTGATATGAATCAACATCTATATCACAACCATGGGCATACTAATAATTCTATAGGCCAACCGAAATAAATATTTCTCACTCAGCTAGGGAAGACTTGCAATTAGTTCTTTTTTATGGCTCTTGTGGGTAATTTATCATGGGCTTGATTGTAAATCAACTAGGAAACCTTGCTGAATTTACATGGAATCTGATAGTTTAGTGTTCTCTATGTGGGAAATTTGTGATATAAATTCCAGTCATGAATATTTTGAAATAATCAAGCCTGTTTTAAAAATGTTATTTCGGAAATTATAACAGGAAAATCACAGTGAGATAATGAGGTATACCTGAGCTGAGTCCTGGACCATTCGTTGGCATGTGAACCAACAGACGATAGTTATCACTCTCAGCGCCAATAGAAAAGTATTTGTACTCGTGACTCCTGACCCTCCCCGCAGATCGCACTACGTTAACACGAAGCCTGTATTCTTTCTGCATGGTCATGTAGTAGAGCTTCTCATTACCGAGCCAGAAATTCGCTTCCATTGATCCAAAGCCCTCTCCATAGCTTATCCAGTTGCGGTAGAAGTCTGTTACATTATCAACACGACGATGGAAAACCTATCACATAAATAAAACTAGTATATATCAACAATTCTGCACACCTAAAACCATATTTTGAAACCCGGATTTCCGGGTTTTCTGGCTATATGTACTCCCCATATTGCCATAATTGTAATCTATACACATTAGAGTTTCAGAAATTGGTACAGGAATTCAGTTTTTCTCATGAGACATGCGAAACTCATGGGATAAAAGTAGCAAGAATCCGCAAAACTGCCGGCCACATCACGGGAAGCAGCTGGTATCCTGGTACTGTTATATGGTCAGTAAACCAACCTGCCCCCATTTAGGGTCCATATTGCATACGGTATCTATCTAGATATCCAGATCCCTCCCCCCTAATCTGCCGTCAAGCCACTAGGTAGTAACTCCAGTAACACACGCCAACTTATGTTTCATGTAGGCCGTTAAAAGTGGGGTGTCCCATCACCTTCCCCCTCCCCATCGGACTACGCTAGTAGAGGTTGTAGCAGTGTTCATTGACTGTATATAGGGTGGGGCATCTGTAGGGGAAAATGACCTATATCTATGTAGGTGTGTGCATTGACTGTACGGTGTCGGTGGGGCATCTGTAGGGGGATATGACCTATATCTATGTAGGTGTGTGCATTGGCTGCAGAGTGGGGCATCCGAAACGTCTGGCACTGCGAAGAGGAACGCTGCCCGTCAGTTGATGAGCACGCCCGTCGTGACACCATGCCGCGTGAGGCAAGTGTCTGACATACGTTGGAACGCTGTGCGCCGCGATTCAATACCCTTGAAGGAGGTACCCCTTAAGGTATAGTACCGGTACCTGTTGCGGAGGTCTTTGGTACTCGTTAAGGAAATATACATGGGTATGCGTGCTTGCGTGCGTGCGTGCGTGCGTGCGTGCGTGCGTGCGTGCGTGCGTGCGATCTATCTTTCACTCTGGCTAGAATTGTCAATATTTGCTCCCAAGCCCACATAGTATGTCTTATGTTGATGAAACTTGGACACAATGATCATTGGGTGATGAGTCATCTGTGGTCGGAGACCTGCGGTCAACTGACATCTGGGGGTCATTGTGGATCATTTTAGGAAAACGCTAAAATGCTTCTTCTCCCACAGTTTTTTATGGTACAGTGTTGAGGGTTTGTTATGATTAGACTTGGGTAGAGCTGCCTGTGGGGTGTTTGGGAATTTTGGGTCAATGGTCATCTATGGGTCATTTGGGTCATTTTTGTCTCTCCTGAATTATGTTCAGAGGGTGACCCAGTGATCCCTGTGGCATGTGTGTGTGTGTGCGCGTGTGTGTCTGTCCGTGCCACCGAAACAAGTTTGGAAAAAAAATCGGACATACGGTTACCGAGATATTCACATTTAAAGAAATTGATTCTAAGCCCCGCCCACCCATGAATATTAATGAGAATGGCACAACAATCAATACAGATCATTTTCTCACTAAGAGCAATACATGTGCCAAGTACGTCATCAATCCACCATGCCACTGCCAAGTTCACATGGTTACGAGCAATTTTCAGCGAAATTAAATTTGGCAAAATCACTCATGAATAATAATGAGATGTAATAAGTCACTAACCTACACATGTACCACACCTCCTACCAATGCATTCAAAACAAGTGTGAACAAATCGGAGATACGTTCGAGAGATCTTCACATTTAGAGAAATTGCTTCTGAGCCCCGCCCACTTATGAATATTGATAAGATTGGCCGTGAGGATGGTCGGCGTGCTGAAGGCGTACGTAGCTGTGGCTGTTACTGCATGACCACCTTGTTCCATTGGTATCGCAGGTGTCGTATTGTGCGGCTGCGGATCACCCACACTGTGGATGTTCCGTCTGAAGTTGCAGTGTATGCTCCGAATGGGACGAGGGAGGGTTCGGTGAAGGAAGCGTTCTACGCCCAAGTTAATTCGGCGGTGGATACCATCCTTGGTTGAGACTCGAAGGTCATCCTGCGAGATTTTAATGATTCCAGTGGCACTGATAGGGACGGCTACGAGACATGTCTTGGTCATTGTCGGTCTGGAAACCGTGATGAGAGCGCCCTCGTGGTTGTTGACTTTGCAAGAGGTCATAGCCTGAGGATAGCTGGCTCATGGTTCCAGAAACCTCCTCAAAAATGCTTGTCCAATGACGGCGTCATTAAGAAGGAGATCCATCATGTGCTCGTGGATCGGAGATGGAGGATGATCGTGAACTGTCGGGTTTTCAGGAGTGTCCAGTTTCTTCGCTGACAACAGGTTACTGATTACTACCCCGAGGCTGCATTTCAGATACCCAAGGAAGGCTGCATCTGGCAAAGTAAGGCTAGATGTTGGTCAACTAAAGGATCCGAATGTGGCGCAGGGGTACGTAGAAAGGCTTGTGGGTTAGCTTGGGGATCCTGAGGTGAATGGAAACCCAGAGAAAATATATGGTCAGACTTCCAAACCAGCGTCCTGAAAGTGGCGGAGGAGTGCATTTCTGAGTTGCCTAGGAGAACAAACTTTGCAGTCTCCAGGGAAACAGCAGAGATCATCAAGAAGAAGAGTCGGGCTAGACTTGATAGCAAAGTTGAGCTGTCCAGGGAACTGCGGCAAGAAGCTCTAAAGGCGGTGCGTCACGACTGCGAGGTGGAGGTCCAAAGCCTATGTGAGTCGGTGGAGAGACATTTGGGTACAAGTGACTTACAGCTGGTTTACAAGGCAATAAGGAGGTTATCCAACTCGGTATCAGGTGCGCTACCCAGCAGTCAAAGCGGCTGATAGAGGAACCTTAACAGATGAGTCTGCTGTGCGGGCACGCTGGGCGGTTATTTTGAGGAGCTGTACCAGGCCGAAAACCCCTTCTTCTTTAACCGGGCCACTGCCAGGTCAGTCAACCTAGATCTTTGACTGCTACCGGTCAGGCTGTATCCCGATACTACCTGTTTCAGCAACTGGAGAAGTAGGGACCCCGTTTTGGGTTTTGTACCGTTCCCTCCCCCGCTGTCTTGTGGCTCTCGTCAGAGTAAAGAACTAAGGGAGCAAACCCTAAAAGAAAACCGTGCCTCGTGGCAGCATTGAGGGCGGTTGATGGTCTTGACATGCTCTTGCCGGTGTGAGAAAACTCCAGCACTCCGAGAGAGTGCTTATAGTAACTTGCAAAAGCTATCGGCACTTCAGCATTCTTGCAAGCATCTTTCTTGTATGTTCCATAAATTTCCATGCCGGATCGGTCGTCGCCTGGGATAAAAAAGGACCTCGCTGCTCGGCCAGAGCTTCCGCCGACAGTTAAAAATAAGCTAGGAAGTAAGAAGACAGAGAGGAAGATTGCTCTGAAGATAGCTCAGTGGAACGTCAGGACACTTCTCGACAGGGAAGCAACCGACCGACCTGGAAGACGTACTGCACTGGTAGCGATGGAGTTGAAAAAATACCAAATTGACATTGCCGCCCTATGTGAAACTCGGTTTTCCGAGTGAGGATAACTCGATGACCTGGAATACTCATTCTTCTGGAGTGGCAAGCCTGAAGATGAACGCAGATAATCTGGAGTTGGATTTGCCATTAAAAAATATATAGTATCAAAACTTACAGAAAAGCCTAAACCAATAAGTGACAGAATTATTACAATGGGACTCCACTGACAAGGAACTGTAACACCACTATATTCAGTGTATGAGCGCCATCTATGACAAACCCGGACGAAACCAAGGAAGCCTTCTACAACCAGCTAGCGCATACGCTACGAAACACCCCACGTACAGACAAGCTGCTGCTGATGGGAGACTTCAATGCCAGAATAGGAAAAACCTATGATAAGTGGCCTATGGTAATTGGTAAACATGGTATTGGTAGCTGCAACTACAACGGCGAGCTCCTAGTAGCTCTCTGCTCTGAATTTGAGCTGCTAGTAACAAACACAATGTTTAAACAGAGGGACCAACACAAAACCACTTGGATGCACCCCGTTCGAAACACTGGCATATGATCGACTACATCATTACAAGGCAACGAGACAAAATGGACATCCACAGCACTCGAACTATGCGTGGTGCTAACTGCTGGACTGATCACCAGTTGTTAAGATCCAAAGTCGCCTTCGTCATACGCCCTAAACACAACAGACAAGGATCTACTAAACCCATTAGGCTGGATACTGATAAGCTTCATACCTATGTACAGAGAGAGGTTCGAACAAGAGATGGAAAACGCACTGGACCAATGGGAGGTAAAAGAAAGTTCGTTACTGGACCAAGAATGATCGTCTCTCAGGCAAGTTGTGTAATGAAAATAATAATGCAGAGAAGAGATCAGGCCCACCAGAGAGTGTTGCAGACTAGAAGTACCAGATCCACCATGGCAGCATACAAAGATGCTTGCCGGCTATTGCAGAAGTACACTACGAATCTCAAGACAAACTAGTGGCAACAAAAGGCAAAGGAACTGCAGAGGGCATCAGACCGGAATGATATGAACAATTTCTACAAGGAATCAAAGAAATTTGGGGACCACAGAAAAAGGGCCCAGTTCACCTGAAATCATCTGATGGAAAAGAGATCATCTCAGACAGCACAAGAGTCCCGGAGAGATGGACAGAACATTTTCAGAAGCTACTAAATGTTCCCAGTGACATTGAATCCACAACACATGCAAACATCCAACAGCGTAATGTCGTAACAATACTAGATGAGATGCCAACAATGAAAGAGCTAATTGAGGCGGTTGCCTCTCCATCAGAGGAAAAAGCTCCTGGTAGCAATGGAATCCGTGTAGAATTTTGGAGACATGGTGGGCCCAGGCTTACCAGCAGACTGCGTAAACTAATCAATAAAGCATGGGAAGAGGACGCAGTACCACAGGATTGGAAACATGCTAACAGCGTCACAATCCTTAAGAAAGGAGACCGAACTGATTATGGAAACTATCGAGGGATTTCGCTCCTATCCATAGCTGGCAGAGCATTTGCTTGGATCCTCCTCAACAGAATCACTACCTACATTACACCAGAAACCCGAGACACATTGTGGCTTCCGTGCAAACCTTAGCACAATAGACATGATATTTTGTCTCTGTCAACTCCAAGAAAATAGCATTGAACAGGACAGACCCCTCTATGTGGTCTTCGTGGATTTCACCAAGGCTTTTGATACTGTAGTCGGGACAGGGCTGTTGCAGCTGTTGAGAAATGCACTAGGATGGTAGAGGCACTACACACTGAAATGATGGCCAAAGTCAATGGTGCAGGTGAAACAATGGACACAAATTCGTTTCAACTAATGGTGTAAAGCAAGGATGTGTGTTGGCATCCACACTGTTCTCTATCTTCCTTTCAGCTATGCTGGAAGAGGCTTTCCAAAACCTTGACCATGGAGTTTACATCCGTCCCACCAAGATGCAGACCTTTTTAACGTCTTGCATTCCAGAGCTAAAACCAAGAGTACACAAATCCTAGGGAACTCCTATTTGCAGATGACAGCTATCTAGTCACTCACAAACCAGAACATATGCAGCATATTGTAAATGCATTGAAACATGGACATTATATAGAAGCCAGGTGAAGAAATTACACACCTTTATGATGAGACATTTAAGATCAATAATGAATATCACCTGGAAGGACATGATTACGAACAGGGAGGTCCTAGAC
>JAODUJ010173058.1:0-10816 GCA_027564615.1 Psolus chitonoides
TAGATAGTGTATGGGTCAGGAGAATTGTTGTTTGAACATTGTGAGAAAATGACTGATTTCATATATATTTGGAATAACAATGAAGATTTTGTGAATGGTAAAAATGACCAGATGTTCCGGCATTTGTTTCCGAAATAATACCGCCGTCTGATGTAGTAGAAGGCAGTGGACTCGGCTTCGTCTCGGTCCGCTCAAACCTTCTATTATAACGTCATCCCGGTCTTAATTCTGCAACAAATGCCTGAACATCTGGTCATTATTAAATTAATATACATATAAAACGTGATAAAGATAATAAAACACACTGGATTTCACAATAGGTGTCGAACATCCATATATACACTATATGTCTATAGACTCCGATGTTAACATTGTAAATATACACAGGGATAAAGAGTAAAAACAATACTAAATTCTCTATACTCGACATCAGATGATGTTGGTTGAACCATTTACATATCTATTTCACAATTAGGAACAAAACGGACACTCAGTGTTTCGATTCGGTACATAATTTGAATTTCAGCTTATTTATTCAAGCTTATTTCAATAAATAATAATATTGGTTAAACCATCTACATTCTATGCCACGCTCACAAGTATAACGCAACATGACTGAAATGTAATTCGATGTTGAAATTTGACATCACATTCTGAGTTGAAGATTTCTGTTAAAGATTCTTAGAAAACAATTTTTGAGTTGAAGATTATTGGAGTGTCTTTTTAACGGATCAGTGGACTATTTACATATATCTATACAAGAATAATTACCCCCCCCCAAAAAAAAAAAATTAAACTTGACATAACACATAAGGTTTTTGAGTTAATAATTTTTGATTTAATTTTACATGAAGAATCTGACAGCCTTTATGATGTTGTCAATCAGCAGGTGACACTTCCTCTGTTAGATTTTAGATAGGTAGCAAGATCGTTTCAGAAGATTTTAGACATAGGTAACAAGATTGTTTCAGAAGATTTTAAACATAGGTAGCAAGATCGTTTCAGAAGATTTTAGACATAGGTAACAAGATCGTTTCAGAAGATTTTAGACATAGGTAGCAAGATCGTTTCAGAAGATTTTAGACATAGGTAACAAGATCGTTCCAGAAGATTTTAAACATAGGTAGCAAGATCGTTTCAGAAGATTCTAGATAGGTAGCAAGATCGTTTCATTAGATTTGAGATAGGTAGCAAGATCGTGTCAGACAATTTTAGACATAGGTAACAAGATCGTTTCAGAAGATTCTAGACATAGGTAGCAAGATCGTTTCAGAAGATTTTAGATAGACCGCAAGACCGTTTCACAAAATTTTGAAGCGGTAGCAAACTCGTTTCAGAAGATTTCAGATCTGGTAGCAAGATCGTTTCAGAAATCACGGGAATGTAAAGCAATAATCTGGATTCATGTTTACACAAGAAATCTTTGTTTTATGAGAGAGAAGCACCCAAACACAGATTCTTGCCCTAAGTAATAACTTTTGGGAGAGAGTACAATTATTCTATTGGGTTGCGGATAAATGCCAACTATATTGCCTAAACAGGTGGCAGAATGCAGCCTTATGCTCTAACAGGTCAATCCGTTATATTTTGAGATAGTTTGATGAAATTATAATCTTTTTACTATAGGCCTATAACAATATCATTCGTTACTTTCACGGTCAGTGCTCTTCTGTACTTCTTCGGGGTGTTGTTCCTCCACTGCTCCAGATGACCCGTATTACACGTGCATCTTCATCTGGTCACCCTTTTTGGTTGCGTATCCCTAAACATCGCACCGAAACCTATGCTCGTTCGTTCTTTCTTTCCTCGCACTTCGCGTGCCTGGATATGCTGCCCCAGCATGTGTTCTCGCCCACTTTCGATCTTCAGCCTTTTATATATAGGATTAATAGGCTGGATCTTTCTTCTCTCTCCCAGCTCTGTGTGCATGTGGGTTACCTCACTTTTGCGTCTTAGCTTTGGGTTCGCCCTTCCTCATGTCTCTTTCTTTCCCTCTCCTCTGCTGAATAAGCAAACTCACTGAGCTCCTTTAATTCACTGTAAGTAATTACTTACATTTAATTAATCTTTGAAGATGATCTGCTATAGTGCAAACCTTCCATCATAAAAATGGTTCAAGTCTTGGCAAATATTTGTTGTAAGTAGGCTCTAGCAGGGCTCAAAATACACGAGGGCTGAGGGCAAGTAACCTCTAATGCTATAAAATAGCCCCTGAAAAAAGCCACGAGGGTGATTTTTACCCCACAGGCTATATCTAGTGTAGCACTCTTACAATTATGAGCCGAAATTACCACTCCCACTCTCCAAAACAGACAAAAACTATTTTTTTCTGCCCTGGGCTTTAGCTATCATGAACCAGTTTAAAGACAGATCTATGGTCATATTATGCAATATGGACGACTGAACCTATGTTTGTTTAATAATAATAATAATAATAATAATAATAGATGAACTTATTTATAGAGCGCCAAAATCTACAGAGTATTCAA
This sequence comes from Psolus chitonoides, assembly GCA_027564615.1. Classification (NCBI taxonomy): domain Eukaryota; kingdom Metazoa; phylum Echinodermata; class Holothuroidea; order Dendrochirotida; family Psolidae; genus Psolus; species Psolus chitonoides. The sequence goes on from JAODUJ010173058.1 coordinate 2,490, forward strand.
TATCGCTGTACAAAACCTAAGAAAAGGCAAGATCGAAATAATGAGTCTTTAGTTGTGACATAAACTGAGAAAGAGAAATCATAACAGACAAAGGTAAATCATTCCACAAAACAAGACCAGCTGACAGGAACGCACGATCATTATAGATTTTCAGCCTAGTTATGGGTACCATAAGAGTCAGGTTATTGCCAGATCTTAAGGCCTAGCGAGGATTGACAGAAAAAGAAACTTGCTCGGCTAAATAAGGAGGAGCCAAACCCTTGATGCATTTGTAAACGAAAAGTAATATTTTTACTTATAGTTTTATGATTCTTCATGGATAACCTGTGATGCCAGCAAGTTTTTCCTAATTCCCAAGTTTATGCACCAAAAATTCCCAAGGTCGAATACATGAAGCACCAAACTGCGTTTTATGCAACATATTTTGGAAAAAACATGACAGAAATAAATCAACCATCTCAGCGCTATCCGACGCCCTCTTTGTACTTTATTTCTATTAACATATTTACAAACAAGACAGCAACTATGCTGTGTGATTCCTTGCAGTATTTTATATAAGAAGGGCAAGTGTAGCCTAAAATTTGATTTTGCGATGTTATGGAGCGTTAAAAATGATACAAGTAACAGTTTCTTCAACCTTTATAGCATGTTCGGTTACAGTTATATGACTGTCTGAAGTTTGCTAATCTATAAAGAGTAGAATGGCCACACCAATTTTTTCCTACGTCAATACCTGACTGTTGCTAAAAGTCTTTACTTTTCCTTTGAAATGTTAATACAAGTTTCCACATGTTCCTTAAATATAAAATATATTATCTTCTGTAGATATCAACTGCAGCCCACTGACATAAGACCTTCAATTATTAGAATTTCGATTCGATTTCTGTGTTGAATTTGACCATAGAAAACAATAGGATACAAAAGGATTTTCCAAAGAATTAGTTAGGAAGTGACATCATATACAATGTTGTGTTACCCTTCTAGTCCTAATAAATTACCAAGGTTCAGACAGTCATATCTCTGTAACCGAACATGGTATATAGTTGGGATGAAGAGATACTGGCATAATTTTAAATGCTATAACAATACAGATTCAAATTTTATGGAAACATGAATGTTATTACAAATATTGATAACTGGTAGTGGAAACAAATTTCTATACCACTGTGTGGTTTTGTTGGCCACTATTGACAATGTAATTGGTATGTGTGTGATGGTTGGAACTGCACTAAACACGATGGAGTTGATGTACTCAGTGAAGGGAAGATACGTGCCAAATATGCAGTTTGGCATTTTCAGATATTACGATTACATGGCTTTCAGTGTTTGTCCGAAGGGTTCATGTGTGGGGGAGCTACATACCAAATATAAAATTTGTGAAGGTTGGAATTATTATTATTCCATGTTTTCAATTCTGTTCCATATTCTCACAGCATGGAGCTACTAACAGCTCCATGCTCACAGTAGCTTTGCATTCTGTTTGGTGGAGAGCCAGTAGATGTGGGAAGGGAAGGGCATCCAAGTCATAATACTAGTTAATGCTCCATAAATCTTTACATTTCTTGTAATGGCCCCTCCCGTCATACCCACAGTGTAGAACAGTTTTTAAAATTGATGTTGAAGTTAAACGTATGACAACAGAATTTATGTAGCCTACTCAGGAGGATTTATGTACTTAGATTAGGATTGATGTACTCAGTGTGGCTAAGGTACATGCCAAATTTGAAATTTGCGAAGGTTATAGTACTTCAAATGTCACATTTACAAGGTTTTCGGTGTTTAATCTCTACTGACCTCAAATGACCTTCCAACGGTACTAAAATCAGCCGAGTTCATGTATTCAGTTTGGGGAAGCAATGTACTTGCCAAATATGAAATTTGTGAAGGTTGGTATTGTTTAAATATGGTGATTACAAATCTGTCTGTTTTTTATTCCCTGCCAGAGGCAAAAGGAATCTATGCAGTCACGCATGTCTGCTGTATGTGTGTGTGTCCGTGTGTGTGACAAAACTTGTAAACACGACAACTGGAATGATGCAAGCTCGGATCTTTTTCATACTTGCGTGGTGGATTACCCATAGTGAAAACATGGTCTCCATTGTTTTTGGTGGAGGTCAAAGGTCAACAGAGGGCAAACACTGAAAACCTTTCAACCACCATAACTTGATAGGGAAATCTTCAATTGAGTTCGTACTTGGTATGTGTGATCATCATAGATAGTACATGCTCCCTGTTGTTTTTTGGTTGAGGTCAAAGGTCATCTGAGGTCAACAGAGGTAAAAAACTGAAAACCTTTCAACCACCATAACTTGGAAGGCTAAACTTCCATTGAGTCCATACTTGGTATGTATGTCCCACATAGTGATTACATGGTCCCTATTTTTTCTGGTAGAGGTCGAAGGTCAACATAGGTCAAACACTGTGAAATCCTTGTAAACACCATAACTTGATAGGGCAAACTTCAATTGAGCTCATACTTGGTGTGTGTGCACCATGATCAGTACCTGATCCCTGTTGTTTTTTAGTGGATGTAAAAGGTCATCTGAGGTCAAACACTGAAAATGTTGTATCCACCATAACTTGATAGGGCATATTTCAATTGAGCTCTTATTTGGTATGCATGGTTAGTACTTGGTCCCTATTGTTTTTGGTGAAGGTCAAATGTCAACAGAGGTCAAGTACTGTGAAAACTTTGTAACCACCATAAATTGATACTCCAAACTTTCAATGTAGTCAGTACATGGCCCCTGTTATTTTCAGTCAACATGCAGAAATTAGACACTGACAATCTTGTGAGCAGCATAACTTGTTATGTGTTTCATTTAAGTATTCTGGCAGGGAATCACACTGCAGAGTTGCAGTCTTGTTTTACATCTACTGACCTCAAATGGCATTGGAACTGCACTATAATTATTAGGGTTTATGTACAAAGGTTAGGGAAGCTACATGCCAAATATGACATTTGTGAAAGTTGGCATTCTTCGGATATCACAATTTACAAGGTTTTCAGCATTTTACCTCTACCGACCTAAAATGACCTTGGAACTGCACCAAAAACAATAGGGTTCATATGCTCGGTATGGGGAAGCTGCATGCCAAATAGGAAATTTGTGAAGGTTTGTGTTCCTCAGATATCACCATTACAATATTTTCATTGTTTGAACTCTACTGACCTCAAATTACCTCGGAACTGCACCAACAATAATAGGGTTCATGTACACAGTGTGGGGAAGCTACATACCAAATATGAAATTGGCGAAAGTTGACAGTCTTCAGATAACGTGATTACAGAGTTTTCAGTGTTTGACCTCTGACCTCAAATGACCTTGAAGCTGCACGAAAAACAATAGGGTTCATGTACCCTGTGTGGGGAAGCTACATGCCATATACAGAATTTGTGAGGGTTGGGATTCTTCAGATAGCGAATACAAGGTGTTCAGTGTTTGACCTTTATAGACCTCAAGTGACCTTGGAGCTGCATGAAAAACGATAGGGTTCATGTACTCTGTGTGAGGAAGCTACATGCCAAATATGAAATTTGTGAGGGTTGGCATTCTTTAGATATCGTAAGTACAAGTTTTTCAAAGTTTGACCTATTATGCCCTCAAATGACCTTGGAGCTGCTCGAAAAACAATAGGGCTCATGAACTCTGTGTATGGAAGCTACATGCCAAACGAGAAATTTATGAGGGGTGGCGTTCTTCAGATATTGCGATTACAAGGTTTTCAGTGTTTGACCTCTAGTAACCTCAAATGACTTTGTAGCTACACGAAAAACAATAGTGTTCATGTACTCAGTGTGGGGAAACTACATGCCAAATGTGAGGGTTGGCATTATTTAGATATCGCGATTACAAGGTTTTCAGTGTTTGACCTCTAATGACCTCAATTGACCTTGAAGGTGCACAAAATACAATAGGGTGAATGTACTCAATGTGGGAAAGCTACATGCCAAATATGAAATTTGTGGAGGTTGGGGTTCTTCAGATAACGCGAGAACGAGCCGGCGTCACAGACACACACACACACTCAGTCACACATACGCTGCGTGACCGCATAGATTCCTTTCGCAAGTAATAAAAAAATCAGACTGAGGGTTGCCAAGTTGATATATTGATATTTTGAGAATTGCTCCTAAGCCCTGCTTACTCAATAATGTTAATGAGATTGGCAATGAGATGCAATAAGGTATTTACCTACACATGTACCACACCCAGGTAGCCTACTACCAATGCCACCAAGTTTGAACAAAATCGGACATACGGTTGCCGAGATATTGACCTTCAAACAAATTGCTTCCAAGCCCTGCATACTCGTGAATATTAATGAGATTGGCACCAAAATCAATAGGGATCATCTACTCAATATGGGTAATCTATATGGTATCAATATATGCCATGACCATGGTATCATGGTGCTATGGTATCATGGCCAAGTATGGTATCAATGCACTGTATCAATGCTGAGATCACATGGTTACAAGCAATTTTCAGCGAAGTTACATTTAGCCCGCCCCTCTTGAATATTGATGAGATGTAATATGGTACTAACCCTCACATGTACCCCACCTCCTACCAATGCCATCCAAACAAGTTTGAACAAAATCGGACATATGGTGGCCGGGATATTCACATTTGAAGAAATTGCTTCTAAGCCCTGCCCACTCATGAATATTAATGAGATTGTCACCAAAATCAATGCGGATCATTCACTCACCATGGGTAATCTATGTACCAAGTATGGCATCAATCCACCATGCCACTGCCCAGACACGTGGTTATGAGCAATTTTTGAGCGAATTTACATTTCGCCCCTCCCCTCATGAATATTAATGAGATGCAATAAGTTACTCACCCACACATTTGCCCCACCTCCTGCCAATGCCATCAAGACAAATTGGAACAAAATCCGATTTGAAGAAATTGCTTCTAACCCCAGTCCACTCATGAATATTATTGAGAGTGGCACCTAAATCAATACGGATCATCTACGCACCATGGGTAATCTATGTGCCAAATATGGTATCAAATCCACTATGCCACTGCCGAGACACGTGGTTACGAGTAATTTTTGAGCGAAATAACATTTGGCCCTGCTCGTCATGAATATTGATGAAATGCAACAAGTTACTCACCCACACATGTACCCCACCTCCTGCCAAAGCAACCAAAACAAGTTTGAACAAAATTAGACATACAGTGGCCGAGATATTCACATTTGAAGAAATTGATTCTAAGCCTGCCCACTCATGAATATTAATGAGATATGTGCCAAGTATGATCAATCCACCATGCCTGCCATTGGTTAGAATACGTGGTTACAAGCTTTGTGTCACACACACAGACAGACGCACACGCACGCAAACACATGTATACACACGCAGTCGTGACCGCATAGATTACCCAGGCCAAAGTATTCTAAAACTGAATGTGTCAAAAATCATGGCATATAATATAATGAGTAATGGTGCAGAATACTCTGGTACTTCAGTGTTTCGGCATGAATGCACTAGTGCCCCTACCATCTAAGTGACACCTGAACCAGCAGATTTGAACCTTTAGTTAGTTATGCTTTAGACTTTCTGAAGTAACAAAAGTTTTGATTGGCCCCATTGCTTGAAGTTAATTGATGCTGAGAAAAACATACCACTTGACCACTTGAATGTGTACTTGCTTTGCAGCTACTACACACTAAAATCACATTGACGATTTTACCTGCGCTGATTGGCCAGTTATGTTGATTTACACCATGAAGACTTTTGCATTTTTTATTGCTTCAACAGGTTTTGAGACTAGTCCCGGACATGGACCTACTGCTCTTGCTGATGTATGGGAAGTTCAACATAAGATGGCAGAAGACATAGGTGACATACGAAAGGCGACAAACAATCTTGATATAGTTCATTGTCAGGAAAAAGTACACACAGGTGAAATATCACATCAGTGTAAATATTGCGATAAAGCATTCAATAACGCAGAACACTTGAGGCAACATGAGAGAGTACACATAAGCGAAAGATTATATCAGTGTAAATATTGTGAGAAAACATCTACTAGAGCAGGAAACTTGGAAAAGCATGAGAGAATACACACAGGTGAAAGACCATATCAGTGTAAATATTGTGAGAGAGCATTTACTGATGCAAGAATTTTGAAACAACATGAGAGAGTACATACGGGTGAAAGACTGTATAAGTGTAAATATTGTGAGAAAACATTTAGTAGAGCAGGAGAACTGAAAAACCATGATCGAATACACACAGGTGAAAGACCATATCAATGTAAATATTGTGAGAAAGCATTTACTGAATCAGGAGGTTTGAAAAAACATGAGCGAGTACATACTGGTGGTAGACGATATCAGTGTAAATATTGTGAGAAAACACTTACTACATCAGGAGGCGCGAAAAAACATGAGCGGATACATAGAGGCGAAAGACCATATCAGTGTAAATATTGTGAGAAAACATTTACTGAAACAAGCTGTCTGAAAAAACATGTGATGGTACATACAGGTGAAAGGCCATATAAGTGTAAATATTGTGAGAAAACATTTACTAGTGTAGGAAGTTTGAATATACATGAGAGATTACACACAGGTGATAGACCATATCAGTGTAAATGTTGTGAGAAAGCATTTACCACATCTGGAAACTTAAGACAGCATGAAAAAATACATACATGTGAAAGAAAGACCCAATCAGTGTAAAAATTGCCCTAACCCTTTAGCTCACGCCTGGGTTGTATTCTACCCCCTTCTTTGCATGGCCACGCTGAACTCGGAACCGGGAGTAGCTGCCATAAATTTCGAGCAGCGTATGCAAAGGCACTGCGGCGTGACACTGCCGGTATGTGCCAGACAATGGTACGTGCCAGACAGTGTATGTGTAGGCTACCTTGACCATGGATAGAATTCTTATGTCCACACAATCAATGTTAGTGTTGCAAACCTTATCATTACATCACAACACTGATGCTGCCAAAAGCCAAAATTTGCTAGTGGTAGATCGTGACGTCATGGACTACCATGCGCATCAAAACAAAAGAATATCGCCAGTGTGGATTCATTGTCTGAAGTTACATGCGCGTCGCGGACTACCAATATGTCGGCTCAGCCCATGCGCAGTCGGCTGGAGAATATCCCCTATTGTCCAATGCAACCAACCACAGAGTGGTGTAGAAATGCAGACTTGCCAACCTTCAACTTCACAAACTTGGCAATTTTCACAAAAAAACCTGGAGATCAATACCTCAAACCTGGATATATGTAATTTGATAAGCTGATTAGCTGAAGCCTACCATTAAATGAGTGCCATTTATTCAGTAATTCGGGCAATGCAGTTTGCCTCAACAAAATTGGTTTCTCTGTAATAAATGTGACATGGAAAAATATCAGCAAATAATGTCTTAGAAATAGTGTCATTTACTGTATAGTCTGTATCTGTCTTCAATGTCTTCAATTCCTACTGACCACTACTGCAAATTTTGATATATCTGCAGGGATCAGAGAAAATAGCATTCGAATTCTCCTGTCCATGCCATTAGGGCTATTAGTGACTCAATCCCTGATTGCATGTACCCCAAAGTCAACATAGTGAACATACACAGGTAAATTTCACTTTATTTTGCCCTCCAAGTGGAATCAATTTGATGGTCAAATTGGATTGATGACTATTTAGTGTTACCACAATTTTGTGTTGTTCTACAGTACAAACAGGCAATTTCAATCTACCAAACTTGTTGAGGAATATATTAGTTTAGCCCAATAAACACCACTTGGGTACTTAGTTGAGTTTTTACAGACCTAGGACAAATGCTGGTGATTATAAACCTTGAGATTTGAAGATTTGACCTTGGGATGATACCTGAAACCGTGAGTCTCAAAGTTCACAGTGAAACCGTGAGAGTTGGCAGGTAATGAAATGAGCATCCTAGTTATATCTAGTTATCAACATTTTTAACAACATTCATAAAAAATTAGCAAGGAATCACAACGTACGGTTGCGTTCTTGTTTCGAGAAACATTCTCTAGAGCTGTAATATGACTAGAAATGAGGACCTTGAAACATCAGAAGAGAATACATACATTACAGGGAAAATTCATACCAGTGTGAATGATGTGAAAAAGCATTTGCTCAATTAGAAAACTCGAAACAACAGGAGAGTGTACATACCAGTAAAAGAACGTAACATCGTGAGGAAGCATTTACTTGGGCAGGTACCTTGAAACTGCATGAGAGCATGATGGAACTGTAGATGGTATAGAAAAGCATTTGAATAATTAGGAAACTCGAAACAACACAAGAGTGTGTACCAGTAAAAGATTGT
>JAODUJ010173169.1:0-10816 GCA_027564615.1 Psolus chitonoides
GGTCAAAGGTCATCTAGGGTCAAACACTGAAAATATGATGTTAGGTTGGATTGAGTTCATACTTGGTATTTAGCTTCCTCATAATATGTGTACTATTCCTGTTGTTTTGCTTTTGGGTCAAAGGTAATCCAAGGTCAATAGTGGTCAAACACTGAAAACCTCATAGTTATGTCTTAACTGTATGACGTTTACTTGGATTGTGCTCATACTTGGTTCATCAAAATGTGTATATGTATTCTCTTGTGTTTGCTGTTGGTCAAAGGTCATCTGAGGTCAGTAGGGGTCAAAAACCGAAAACCCTACGAAACAGACTAACTTTATTTGGCTAATTTGGATTGAGCTCATACTTTTTATGGTTCCTCGTGATGTGTATATGATCCCTGTTGGTTTTGCTATAAGTCAAAGGTCGTCTGAGGACAAGAGGTCAAACTTTGAAACTTTAAAAATAGTGTATCTTCTCTATGCTGATGTGGGTTGAGCTCATAATTGGTACACAGGTTCCACATAATGTGTATCTGATTCCTATTGTTTTTGCTGCAGGTCAGAGGTCATCATGGTTGAAACATTGAAAACATTGTAAATAGCCTCATATTAGGCCTGTGGGTCCCGCATAGTAAGCACATTCTACAAGTTGTTTTTAGTACAGTTTCAAACATTTGTAATGTTTAAATGATGCCTGTTGTTATTGCTAAAGGTCAAAAGTCAGCTGAGATAAACAGGATTAAAAAAAAATGAAAACCTTGTAACCAGCCTCACTGGGTGATATTGCTCAACTAGGATTAGGCTCATGCTTGATTCCTATGTTGATATTTTAAAATGTGTACATTTTATTTTGTAAGCCGTTCATGGTAATGCAAGATCCCACTCCGCGCAGTGCAGTTTGTTCATAGCACCATGCTGTTTCAGCCAAAACTTTTTCTGACTCCGGAAAATTCTCATATATCACCTTTTTTCATTTGGATTCCTACAACTCCCAATATATTTGTTGGAAACCAAAAACTTTCTTGTTGGATCGGTGGTTTCGTTTTCTGATTTTGTGATGGCAAACACAAAAAATCTGAGTCACAATTGTTCAGAGATTCTGTAGTTCGGACACTATTCTCCCAGTGTTAGTCAGGCATATAATATATGTGAGGCTAACGTTGTATACTGGAGAGCCTAGTGTGTAGGCTATCGCTAGTGCGGGTTGCGTAGCTAGTGTTAGTTGTTACTGTGTTAGTCAGGCATGTCATATGCGTGGGGCTAACGTTTGAGACCCCAGTCTTATCACTTCACTAGAGCGGGTCATGTAGCCAGTGTTGCTATGGGGGGCATTGCGAATGCCACTCTGCCTGGGAAAATAACCAAAAGTGAAACCATCATAACGCCAGCACTGGCTCTAAAGGGTGGATCAAACACTGGTTTGGGAGATAGACTGGATAGATTGAGTAATGATGGAAGGTTTTTCACCGTGTTAGGCAGGAAGGCAAGGAATCTGGTATTGCTGATTAGGGGTTAGGCCTAAGCTTCAAGCTAGTGGTAGTAAGTCAGTCAGTGAGGATCTGGCAAACAGTGTGGATTTTTGCTCTTCGCTCGTAAGCATGTGATCTTGGCAATGGCATGGTGTATTGATGTCATACTTGGTACATATGTTGCACATGGTTAGTAGATGATCCCTATTGTGTTTGGTGCCAATCTCTTCAATATTCATGAGTGGGCAGGCCGGGCTTAAATATATCAGCAACAATATGTATGATTTTGTTGAAACTTGTAATGGTGGCACTTGTCATCCTGCACTGGTACCAAGTTAGCAGTGCAGTGCAGTCTACTTAATTGATTAGTCTGCTCAGTCTGTTTTAGCTAGATGGGGCAGCATGAAACAATAATAAATTAATGGCCATGTCAAACTGACACTGCTCTTCAAAGAGGTAAGTAATCACAAAACCTTTTTGGTTTCCTTGTCATTGAAGAAAATGTATAGAATTGGTCAGTTTCTCATATTTCATTGTTCAACCACCAATTCTCCTAAACCCTAACACTGTCTATAACGATATTATCAAAAGGCGCACACAGATGGGGCAGCATGAAACAATAAATTAATGGCCATGTCAAACTGACACTGCCCTTCAAAGAGGTAAGTAATCACAAAACCTTTTTGGTTTCCTTGTTATTGAAGAAAATGTATAGAATTGGCCAGTTTCTCATATTTCATTGTTCAACCACCTATTCTCTTAAACCCATACACTGTCTATAACGATATTATCAAAAGGCGCACACAACAAACTGATTATGTTTTCTTGCCAACTAACAATGGAACATTGGACAGCTGATCTTTAATCATGGATTAAAACCAGTTTTAGATGTCTTGCTACACAGTGAAGTAGTGTGTTGGCAGATGACGCTGTTATATACAAGAACTAAATTCAACCCATACTTTCGCAATAACGGGGCTCGAAATAAGAATAAAAAAGAGCACAGCAGTGTTCGTCAATTTTGAAGGGCACCATGGCCATTTGAGAAGGGCACCATACCCAAAATTCTAAAGAAAGGGCACACCAATGGGAATTGTTATTTACAACACTTTTTCACATTTTAAAACACTCGGGTGACTGTCACAAATGTGATTATTTATTGGCAAGAGCACGTGGCCATTGGTCATAATAATAATAATATCAAAAGAAATCATTTCACTTTTGCATATTTTTACTTCTAGCAAAAAAATAATGTGCAATCTAAAGTGCCTATGTCTGGGGACAATGCCAGCAGACAGGACGGAATTAACCCAGCTAGGCCGCCCTCCGGCCCGAAACCAGTACCCCCACCAAAGCCCCACCAACTGTCTACCAAGTCCAATGGCCCAGCCCCATCTGCCATGGGGGAGAACCTTGGTGAAAATGGGGACCAGCAGCCCCCCGTGGTTCCTCCAAGGAGGATAAGGAATGAATTCATGTCCAGGACGTCAGACCAACCTGCTGCATGCTCCACCAACGGCATCCCGATGACACCTAAAGTCACGGTAGGAAAAAACAAATTGGAGGAATACATTGGTTAACCCTATAAGGCATTTTGAGTGTGATTCACACACCCCTCTCTCCCTGGCCATTGCAACCACAAATTTGGAGCACAAGCGGCAGAGGCACTGGAGCGTGACACTGTCAGAATGTGGCATCCAATAGGGTTGGGCTTAAGCCATGTATCAGCCATTGTCCCTCCAGACCCTCTCTTTGAAATTGGAGCTGTGTCTTCAAGGGTTAACTTAATTACCTCTATTCAGTTCATCAGTGATGGGAGGTAGCCATCTGCCTGCCTGCAGAGGCATTTTTAGCCAAGAATCGGCCGAGTAGTATGCATAGAGGCCAAGTTTACCCTATAAGGCATTTGGGGTGTGATTTTTCCCTGGCCATGTCCCACTCGGAAGTGCAAGTAGCGACCACAATTTGTTAGCACTGGGCTACGAGGGCGCTGGGGCGTGATGCTGTCAGAATGTGGCATACAGTAGCGTCTTGCTTAAGCCATGTTTCAGACATTGTCTCCCCCTGTGAACTTAGAGGTTCGTCTTTAAGGGTAACCTTAATATTGACATGTATGTAGCAATTGGCCAATCAGGAAATAAGCTGGTGTGGAAGGAAAACCTCCATGTTAACCCTATAGACCATGTCTGGGTCGTATGTGACCCCAGCTCTTCTCCTGGCCACGACATACTTGAAACTGCGAGTAGCGAGAGGATACATCTAGCAGAGAGATGCAGTGGCACTGTTGTGTGACGCTACCGGAATGTCGCGAACAATAGGGGCTGTCTTAGGCGCCTCCTCCGCCATTGTTGCGCAAATTCTCCCTGCCCAATGACAACCATGGGTTATAGAGTTGATGGTAATGATTGCCATTTGATATAGCGCAATTTCCATGTGATGACATGCTCAAATGTGCTGTTACATTCATCCCCCCTGGTCATTGGTAACTTGTCAAATCCCACACTAGTCTGCCCATTCCAAGCTGTTTCTCCCAACCCACCATTCGGTATGTCACTGTAGTGTGTCCCCTGGGGGACCTCCCATAGGAGCAGCTAACATGCAGCATGTAACTATATTTACATCTTTTTACCAGGCATATACCACCCATCAAATTGAAACTGTGACAAGTTTGTCCACAAGTTTCTATATCGGCCATTTAGAGCTAGAAGTGGTGGAAGTTTGAATGGGTGATTTCAGTGCCTTTTCCTGATCAAAGTACCAAATTTGCCTATTTTCAAACATACAATTTTAGAACAGTTAAAATCTTGCCCAATTGCCCTGAGTATCCCATCACTTTCCAATACATTCCAAATTAAATTATCAAAGGTTAAGACAACACCACAATGCGGTATACAATAAAATATAGGGACGACTCCTCGTCCACAGGGTTAGAGAACTGTTTACTAGCCTCCTTTATCTTATTATTATTATTATTGCACTGGTACTTATATGGCGCAAAATCCCAGAGTTCAATGCGCCTAACAAAGGAAAGTAGATAAATACATTACTTAAACATATACTTAAAAATAAAGCGTCTTTAATGCTGATTTGAAAGTGCTGATAGAGATAAGGTTAAGTATTTCTATTGGTAGCTTGTTCCACAACAATGGTGCAACATGACGAAAAGCTTGTATCTTACCAACACGCAATTAGGTGGTAGCCTAGTGCAGTGGATTAAGTGACCACTTGCACTGAAGAGGCCCGGGTTCAATTCCCACTCATGCCTTGATATACTTGCTCATCAAAAGCTGTATTGCAGTTGTTGATGGTCTTGCATTTTCTGGTTTCATTGATGTGGGAAGCAATTAAAGTCTGGGTAATAAGGTTCATTGGATATGTTTCGACACGGCTGTTCTACAGTGGTGACGTACAGGATGCTATCACCTCTCTCAGCATTTAGGAAAGTAGCTCAAGGTTGAGAGTGTCACACACATTTGCCGTGGACGTTATATGGCGGATCCGGGAGCAGGAGGGGTTTGTAATAGTTACGCGCCTGCCTTGTTACTTTCTGAACACTAATCGAGAAGAGAAGGCCAGCCTTGGCCGGTGTTCAAGAATGATCACATACCATCAGGGCTCCTTGATGAGCCATAATTGGCTGAGATAAAATATCCCCTGGCATACGTGGATGGATACACGTGTAACCACATACGCCAGTGGCTATTCTACCTCAACCGGTGGCCAGTATTATTCAGAGACTGGTCATGTGGCCTAATAGGATCAGTGCTGCTAGTGGCTCATTCAGCTTTGACACAATTTATGAAGTGCAGACATGGGTTCCAAGGTAAATATTTGATCAGAGCCGAGGTTCGAATCCCACTCATGCCTTGATGATTGCTCATTGGGGGCAGTATTGCAGCTGTTGATGGTTTCATGATTTCTGGGTTTGTTGTGTTGGGAAGCAATGATTTCATTTGATATTTACCTGTTCAGGAAGCCACTTACAGCGCATGAAGGAACCCTGGCCTTGTGATCATGATCTTGGATGAACACAGGCAAAGGCTCGCCTTCTCTTCTCTAATAGTGTTCAGAGGGTAACGAGGCATGCGTGTAATCATACAATCCCATCCTGCTCCCGGGACCGCCATTTAATGGTCCCATCCGACGGACATGAGTGAAACTTTCAGCCTCTTCCTAAAGGCTGAAAGGGGTGGTAGCAATCTGTCCTTCACCACTGCCCTGCAGCCGTGTGGCCACCACAACAAAATGAGAAACTGCGAGACCATCAACAACTACAGAACAGCTTTTGACAGCCTGGCACCGGGTGGGATTGAACCCCGAACTCTATGGTGTTAGCGCTCACTCATACCACTACACCGCACTACCACCGGGTCATTGGGTTCCTTGGTTAAGGTTCGGCGTGGCTGTTCTGCAGTGGTGACAAACAGGTTGCTACAACCTCTTAGCATTTAGGAAAGTGGCTAAAGGCTGGGATTTTCTTTACTCACGCCCGTCGGATAGGGACGTTAAATGGCGGTCCCGGGAGCAGGATGGGTCTGTAATAGGTACCCACCTGCCTTGGTACTCTCTTTGCTGGTCTTCATCCGTGATCACACATAGCTTCAGGTTTTCTCGATGAGCCACAGTTGGTTTCTTGAACCTGTTGAAATCTAAAAAAATCCCTATACAAATCCCCACAGTAGATTACACTGATTTGGACCGAAGACTATAGGGACGATTTTCATCATGAATAATCCGACCTCATTCTGATTATAAGACAATCATTATTTTATTGATGCTCATTACATACTTGACTGATTCTAAAAGAGAGCTGGAATGTATGCTTGGCATGTAGGTCAGTGTCATAAATTATACAAGTATTATGTGCAATGAGCCAAGTATACATTATCAGTGGTGATCATAACGAAATGATATCAGCAGTGAAAATCTTGTATGGATGTGTTCTGCCGAATATTACAACACCATCGCTCACCGTAAAAAATATGTGCGATTTAGTATACACGACAAAGAGCTTCAGCGAATAGTTTCTTTCTCTTTGCTTTTCTCAGATGGGAGCTGGTTTCTCTAAGGTCTTCAATGAGTGTCCATTGATCATTTACTGCTCTGCAAGCTGGGTACATCCGGAGACTAGAGGTAGGTCATCATTAATATAATAATAATAACATCCAGTATTTGATATAGCGCCTTCCACCATGGTATCAAAGTGCTTTGCAGATATTACCCCTGGTCATTTAAAACTTGCCAAACCCGCACAAATGTGCGCATTGCGGGCTGTTCGCTCCAGACACACTAGACAGTGTGTCACAATATTGTGTCCCCGGGAGACATCTCATAGGAGCAACCACAAAACAGCGCATCACTATATTTACAAGTTTTCCTCTTAGGTACCCATTTCCTCCTGGGTGGAGAGAAGCAAGTGGGATAAAGTGCCTTGCCCAAGAACCCTACGTGGCAGTCCGACCAGGGCCCGAACCCTCCACTTAAGGAATAAACTGCAACCGGGAGACTTTTACTGGGGAATAAACAGTTGACTCAAATTCAGCTGAATAACGGACGAGGCAAAGCCGAGTTCGTTATTTAGCTGAATTTAGAGTCGCGACTGTTTATTAACCTATAAAAGTTGATCTGTTGTAGTTTATTCCTATTCTACAACCTAAGTTTCGTAGAAAATGTTACTTTTTTTATGATTTTGTACGGAAAATGTGAGACTTTAGCAAGTTCAATAAGTCAGCGGCAAGACCTCCAACTAGCCAATCAAAAGACTGCTTCTGTTACGGTTTCTACTGCTACTGACTGCTCCACAATAAAATATTCAAGAGGATACTCTTCGTCAAATTAAGAACGTTGATCGATTAAGCTCAAAAGTCACCTACCTACCTGTCTTTTTTCTTGAAAAATACATCCATACAAATATGTCCATATTCTTCTAAAGAATTAAATTCCACCAATAATATACTTTTCATAAGTATGCCTTGTAACGACAAGCCAGGGATTTGGTATTGTTCTGTCACCCATACAACGCACATGACAAAGTAAACAATATTACGTGCGCTTGAAGTCAGTCGCGTGCTACTCAGTCGCGTGCTTACTACACTCACTGATGCGCTTGTTGACGCGCGCGTTTAGATTTTATTGATGACGCAACTGTGAACGCATCACACCATATTGGTGCGCGCGTGGATACAACTGATGCAGTACAATGTGACTATAGTTCCCACAGCCACATTCAAACCATTCTCTGCTGCTCACCACTTGCACACAGCCATAGACCAATTACATAACATTATAAACCACCAACCCTTACCTGGAGTGAAGATGAAGATGTTAGAATCAATAATCTTAGAAAAAAGACTTGCTGCTAATCTCCTATTTATAGAATTCCGACAATACTGGTAGAAGTGCACGTTCAATTGACTGTTTGAGATTTACCCAATAGCTTGAAACAAGTAAAATCAAACTGACCATATGTGGGCTTTGTTCTCCAGTTCAGTGCATATCACCCTGTAGACCTAGTGTGAGAAGCCCCAACTTCGTGACCAGGTAACACTAGGTCGACACTTGTGATTATTGTTGAATATTTGCATTGAGGGATAGTATGTTTATGGAAATTGCTTATGGGTATGTTTATAGGGCAGACATGTTTTGTAGTGAACCTCCTATTTTGCCCATAATAGTTTTAAGATGCATTGTCGCATAATATCTGTGGGTAATGACTGTTGTTAATGAAATTGGGTCATAGGTGAGTAAATAGGAAGATGCGCCTGTTCTCATTTCAAGTTGCATACCATGTAGGGGCAATTGTTTTGAATTATAAATGTGGCCTGAGGTTCTGCACCATTGGTGCTCTAGTTTCGATTTGCTTTATTACTCATGATGAAGTGGTTCAAATGGCTGGAGCTGATGATATCAAAATCACACTCAATACTGAACTTGAAGAAGGGTCCAGAAAAGTTTACTGACCACTTCTAAGGTTCAAAGATACAATGAAGGATATCCTAAAGCGCAGTGATGTGCTTCGGACCTGAAAGAAAACAGTTCATAGCAGGCCGGATTGGCGCCAAATGATCTACAAATTCGTGAGGCGATCAACACTGAAAGAAAGATGGAAAAATTGAAGAAAAGTGCTAAATGACATGAGAAGGCTGGGAAATAATCCAACCACTCAAACTAAAATCTTTGACTGCTCTGACTTCTGGTGCATTTTTACCCGTTTTGGGTCTCAGGCATATATATATTTGGTTTGCAAGCTGATTATGTCTATTGACTATTGCTATACATTAATGTGGTGGTATTTTTTGTATGCATCCAGGAGGGTCATGCAAAGTAGTCCTGTTTCAGGTGAATATTTGGAAGTACATCAAATGGCACAATATGTGAAACCTATGTGTCAGGAAAAATGTCAAATCTTGATGGCCAGTTCAAAGTTTTCTGTTTGTTTTAACCTACCTTTCCAGATCAAATTATTTTATTCGGGTGTGAGGAAGGAATCTACTCTTTGAATACAGCACAGATTCACGAGGGGGTGATGGACCAGATTTTTCAGAGGAGAACGACCTGGATATATGTCATCAACAACGTCATGATGTCATTATCAGGTAATGTCAACCAATCATGTGTCAATATCAGGTATTACCGACCAATCGTGTGGTGTCTTAAATGTATGAATATTCATAATTTGATAAGATATTTCAGAGAAGTATTGAATGACCTGGATATATGTCATCAATAACGTCATGATGTCATTATCAGGTAATGTCAACCGATCGTGTCATTATTAGGTTTTACTAACCAATCATGTGGTGTATGAATATTCATAACTTGATAAGATATTTCAGAGGAGAATGACCTGGATATATATCATCAACAACTGCATGATCATCAGTTTATGTCAACCAATCATGTGGCAAGTAGCACAGTATGTGTGAATATTCATGAACTGAAATGGAGGAGAATGACCTGGGTATATGTCATCAACAACTTCATGATGCCATCAGTTGATGTCAACAAATCGCAATGTAGTACAGCATGTATGAATATTCATGAATATAATGAAGGAGAATGACCTGGATATATGTCATCAATAGTGTCATGTTATTAACATTTAATGTCAACCAATCATGTGGCATGTTGCACAATATGTGTGAATATTCATGAACTGAAATGGAGGAGAATGACTTGGATATATGTCATCGACAACTTCATGATGTCATTATCAGTTAATGTCAACCAATCATGTTGCAGTGTTGTACAGTATGTATGAATATTCATGAACTGAAATGGAGGAGAATATACTGGATATATGTCATCAATAGTGTCATGTCATCATCAGGTAATGTCAACTAATCATGTGGCTTGTTGTACAATATGCATGAAAATTCATGAATTGAAATACTCAATTTTCCAGAGGAGAATTACCTGGATATATGCCATCAACAACTAACTGATGTTATTATGCCATTAATTGGTATATTGATAGTTAGTATGTCATCAACAATTTCGTAATGTCAATTCCATGGAAATTTGACCAATCACGGTGTGTCTAGTGTGTATGAATATTCATAACAGTTAACTGAATTAGATTTTTCAGAGAATGACTTGGATGAATGTCATTAACAACATAATTATGTTGCGATCAAGTATTGTTGACTAATTGTGCAACTAATTGTGTTGTGCTTATCAATAATTAGTGAACAGCTGTGTCACTTGTTCTGTCTTGGTTCACAATTTTCTCACTGTTGTGTCGCCTTTCACCCTGAATATGGATGAGCACATCTTGTTTTTTTTCTATTCTTGGCAGAGCCACGACAAGACAACCTTGCAAATATAAAGCCAGGTACCCATTATCTTCATATCGAGCTGGTGTGGTGGTTGCCATAGTTCATTCATCTATCATGTCAACATCAGTAAAAATACCCACTCCCTAAGATCATGTGACAATGTCTGCCAGATTATGCAGTATCAAAAGCATAATGTGAAAGTGATATCATTGTTGTCCATAGATTGAGAAATTACCTGTAATTAGAAATAATGAGAAAATTGATGAAATCCCATATCCTGGTTGGTTCATAGATGTATTCACATTTGTCATTTTTGAAGTAGAAAAAACTATTGGATTGAATAATTACGAGCTCCTGTTCAATTAGTGTAAAGCTCCATGTTCATCCTTCCTCTGCATCTGTAGTACTAATCTTTTTGGCATCACACTCTCATCCCAGGCAGGTGTATTAGTACTCTGCTGCAGGCATTTGGAATGATCTTGCAACCCATTAAAAATATTTGTTTGTGCCTCGAGCATGAGGACCATGGATTTCCATGAAAGATGATAGTCTCTGCTTTGTAGACCCTCATACAAACATTTCTACCAA
>JAODUJ010173280.1:0-10816 GCA_027564615.1 Psolus chitonoides
GTGATAGCAGACCTGGGTCACTCCCTGGAGGATGATGCATTGGTTGAGAAGGAACAAGTGGTGGATGAAGAGGTAAGAATGCCCTGCCTGCCCAACAACCATCATATATACCTGACCCTACAGTACACCCCTGGCTTAAGGAGAATACCCCACAGGGGGGTTTGCCATTAGCGTGATAGCAGACCTGGGTCACTCCCTGGAGGATGATGCATTGGTTGAGAAGGAACAAGTGGTGGATGAAGAGGTAAGGATGCCCTGCCAGCCCAACACCCATCCACATCCTATACCTGACCCTGCAGTTACATCCCTGGTTAAGGGAGATTACCCCATAGTGGGGGGGGGTTGCCACTAGTGTGATGGCAGACCGGAGTCGCTCCCTGGAGGATGAAGCATTAGTTGAGAAGGAACAAGTGGTGGATGAAGAGGTAAGGATGCCCTGCCTGCCCAACAGCCATCATATACCCGACCCTACAGTACACCCCTGGCCTAGGGAGACTACCCCACAGGGGGGGTTTGCCATTGGTGTGATAGCAGACCTGGGTCACTTCCTGGAGGATGATGCGATGCATTGGTTGAGAAGGAACAAGTGGTGGATGAAGAGGTGAGGATGCCCTGCCAGCCCAACACTCATCCACATCCTATACCTGACCCTGCAGTTACATCCCTGATTTAGGGAGATTACCCCATAGTTGGGGGGTAAGGGGGTTCGCCATCGGTGTGATGGCAGACCGGAGTCGCTCCCTGAAGCATTAGTTGAGAAGGAACAAGTGGTGGATGAAGAGGTAAGGATGCCCTCCCTGCCCAACACCCATCCACATCCTATACCTGACAGTCCTGACCTTGCAGTTACATCCTTGGCTTAGGGAGATCACCCCAAAGACCTGACCTTGCAGTTACATCCTTGGCTTAGGGAGATCACCCCAAAGACCTAGAAATACCAGGTTGGCATCTGGTGGGGGTTAGTGTTTGCCTAACTGGCAGGTGATGCACTCTGTAGCCTTGGTTGGCACCCAACTAGAGTTGGTGTCTCAATAAAAACCCTGGTCCCCTTGTCCTCAATAGGTTGGCATCAGGAAGAGCATCCGGCTGTAAAAAACTCGCTTCATTTCACGTGTGATGACTTCTCTGATTGCTTGGAAGGAATTCACTCGTCCAACAAGGGTGAGAAATAAATTTTGGCTGACGAGGGCTCTTTGGACTCATACGCTAATATGTTCCCTTGAAATGCTCTGCCCTACGCTAACTACTGGACATTTCTGTCCTCATTGCTCCACTCTAGGAGGCTATTTCACAGATTTGGGGGACTAATCGCTCTGAGCCCCTGTCTATTCCTACACTGCGTCCAACCCATGTAAGTATGGCATCTGGTCCTTCCAAATCTAATTTCACAAGAAAACCAACATTGGCCAATATTTCACGTACGCATACCCAAAGCAGACCAGTAATAATCCAGTAGTATGCAGTTATAAAGTATTCGGGACTAAATTTGCATTTCAGAATTCACCCTGGATATATCAGTCCTCAAAATATTTGTATCAATGAGTAACTGGCCCTTAGTCAATCCCAAGTGGCCCCTAGTTCAACCAGAATGTCAATGAACGAAGGGACACTCTTCACAGAATGTGGCCCCTGGTCCTACCTGGTGCCCAACACCCATTCCTTGCATATCCATCCCACCACCACTACAGTTGCACCCCTGGATTAGGCAGGTCGATACCCCACAGTAGAGGGGTCACCAATGGCGTAATGACTGTCACCTAAGTCACTGACTGCTTGGAGGGATGCTGCATGGTTTTTGCCCGAACATAAGGTGATCATGCGCCACCGACACCTCGCCCCATTCCCTATCCTACCTCTCACTACCACAGGTAAAATCATGGCTTTATTAAATTGCTACCCCACAGTGGGGTTGGGTCACTAATGGTACGATGGAGTCATTCTGTAGAGAATTACACAATTGGTTGAGACTAGAAATAACAGGGGATTGATGAAGAGGTAAGCATATCCTGCTCAACCTCACCTTAGTCTCTTAACTTATATGGAGTCTTCGGGTGGGACCTGAGGGAATGAGAAGCTGACATCCTCCTCCAAGCTTGTTCTGTTGGTAGCTGTAGAAAGCAGCCTGTCTGGCATTGTTGTCATACTCATCCGATCCTTCACTTTGTCAGACCTTTCTCCTTTGTCACATCTGCATCTGCCCTCGACAGTGACCTGAAGGATGGTCCTGAAAAGGCCATGTCTCGTGCCATGACCAAACCATGCAAGTTACTGCCGTTTGACCATTGCATGGAGGGAGTCCTGGGCCCCACATGGTTCCTGACTATGCTCCACACATACTCATTTGCCCAACACATTTCCACAACACCCATCCCCTGCCTATTGGCTATCCCCTACTCTTGACATACCCTACACTGTTACACCTCTGGCATGGGGAGATTACCCCACAGTGGGATCGGGGGGTTGCCTTTGGTGTGATGGCTGACCCGAGTCACACCATGGAGGATGATGCATTGGTTGTGTAGGAACAGCTGGTGGAAAAATTTGCTATTAACTCCTATTTAGCCTATTCATTTATGAAGTGATATAGAAATTCTTCATTTGCATATCATTTTCGCTTCACTCTATACTTGGAACTGCTCTCCACAATTAACTTGTCTGTATTGTCAGATGCTACTAGCAATCACATTATAGGTAGGTAATCATGGATGGTTTGGTTTCATCGTTATGCTAATTAGGACAGATCCCGGCCGTCATCTGCTAGAGTGGATTGTTCTCAACGTCATAAATGGCCTCGAGACTGGTTAATTGTCTCTCGCAACTTCCAGGGGATGATTTACCAGCTGCACAAACTACAGGGCAGAATGTTATGCAATTGTGTCAAATTAGTTTACAAAACCATAGAAACCATAGATGAAAAAGTTATGACGAAAACAATTTCCGCTGAAACAAAACAATAGTTGTTACCAAGGCGTCAGCCAGAAATTGTTGATAGGGAGTCCAGTTCGAGCCATGAGATCGTTTCAACTTTCATATCCCAACTTTGAATATTGAGAATGGATGTAGTACTTTAGTGGTAAATGTGGTTATTGAACCTGTTATAGGCTTATCCCTCCCCCAAAAATGGGGGGGGGGTGGTTGTCTGGCTAAAGCTTTGGTTGTTAGTAATTACTGTTGAATATTTAGGAATGTGCAGTCACACATTGGCAGTAGCATATCTGCCTGGGCAGACCGGGGAGGCCAGCTCAAACTAACGGGCTAAAAAGGCGAAGAGAAGGAGAAAGGGGAATAGAGGGAGAGGAGAAGAGAAAGAGAGCGGAAAGGAAGGGGGAGGGAAAGAGAGGAAGGTAAAGAAAGGGAGAGGAGTAGAGGGGACTGGGTCCAACTGGTGTTCACTGGGAAAAGCACCCCCTGACAAGTGACCACAGATATGCCACTCACTGTACATTGGTACAAAATATGTAGCATTCATGTTCGTCAATGTACATAAACAGTTAATGAGAATGTTACCTGCGATCGATTCAGTATCACATATCGTGTTACCATTTTTATCGGACAAAAGTGTATAAGCAAAATGTTAACAGGTCAGGTACATAACACCAGCTGTTTGTGAAATTCTCACGTATTTTAAAATGGATTTATTCTTCATTTCTTGCAGGAGAGTTTGTCCGACACGGAGTACACCACACGGCACTTGAGGTACGAGATAAACGAAAAGAAGAAATTCCTGGCAATCCTGGCGAACCAGGGAGCAGCGGCCTTGGCAGCCGGGAGGCGCTCCAGGAGGACCCGAAACCACAGTACCACCAGCACCCCAGACCCGCTGTCACCCAGCCTCCCGTCATCAGAGAACTGCTCTCTTTCAGGTAGCTTCGATTCCTCTCCTCTCAGTCCTTCACTCCTTCCTAACCCTGCCGCCGCCCTGTCTGCTGCTACCATGCCAGCTGAGGCAACCGTCCCGCGTGAGCTTAGGAGCACCTCGTCTGAGAGTAGACAGACTTCATTCTGTAGCGACAAGTCGGCCTCTCTAGACGAACCCGAACCCATCCAGCACGGGTGGTCCAGACGGTCCTTTCCTCTGGGGGATGACGAGGAGACGGAAATGAACGATGAACAGGAGTTAGAGGAGGCCCTCTACAACTACCACTCTCCCGGTGGCTCTGTTGGGCTGGGTTCTGACGATGACGAATCATTCGGGAGCGATCAGGAGCTTGATGACCCCAATGACCCCGAATGGACGGTGGTCAGTGGCAGGAAACCTCAAAGATCAGAGTCGCCCACCGACGACGACCCGCTAGTGTTACACCTGAAGTGTGCAGCAAAAAAAGAGATGACACCCCCTGTGCCACCGCCAGGGCCATCCCCGGAGAGGGAGTTGTTGTTAGCTAGCCCTCTGGGCACAGTGGACTGAATAACTGGCCGATCACATTGCTGTACTACGACATGACACAAAGTCGAATAATGTTGTATGTAGTAGTCATCCACAGTGAATGTGAACGAATATGACACAACAATAACAGCGAGTTCTTTTCGGCGGCTAACATTGTTCAGCGAAGTGATATGAAATTTTGTCCAGTCACTTGTGGTGAGACGATGCGTGTTTTACGCGATGGCAGACAAATATTTTCAGACGAGGAGTGTATCCATTCTATTGCACATTTGAAGGCATGGAATGTATTTGTCGGATCGTATTGCGCATGACGTGAATAGCGTGTTAAGCCAGAATAGCAGTAGTAACGAAAGGGGGATAAATTCGTTGATGTTGAATTCACTGGTAATATATCAACAATTCATCACAGGGTTTGATGATTTTCAGTTCTGGACTGTTGAAAATATGTTATTTGTGCACCATACTTTTTGTTATGGAGGCCATACTCTGCCTAAAATACAGGTCAAATTGTGTTTTATAGAGACCAACAATACTGATCAAAATATATAATTTTAGGAATAATCAACCTGCGGTATTTGTGATCTATATCTGCAATGTTTTCAACATGCCTTATCCCCATTGTGTGAACCCCATGTGTAGTAATATAACTTTAGCCTCACTCGGTTGATTGTATTCTGGCTTGAGTGTTGTAGCACAACCAACAGTCAGAGAACGTATTTGTACTCAGCAATAGGGTATAAAGTGTTTATACAGTTTCGTTGAAGATTAAGAAGTTAATTAGATTGGGTCCAAACTACTCTGTCCTTGAATGTACAAATAAAAGTTGTACTTGTAATCACTGGAAATTGCTTTAATCTTAGTAGCATTTCATATGCAAATTTGGGTTACTGTTTGGCTGTTCTTATCCGGAATCCTAAAATCACGCTATTTTTAAATCTCCTTGGGCCACGAAAAACTGTCCGTTGTAATTCATAAATTGCTTTTTGCCAAGGTAAAGTACATTCAGCACAGAAGAAAATTTTGCCAGCTTGGGATGATGGCTCTTTGCCACTGACAGTGGCACATTTAATAACTATTTTTCCACTGTATTATTAACACTGGTACTGTTTTGATATACTAGCCATGAAGTGACAATTAAACTTGGTAAAAAAAGTGAAATGAAATAATTTACCGAAATGATATTTGGCAACCATGTTGAGAAAGTGCACACATTTCTGCTTGTTGAAGTCTCATTGATTTCACAGGCCCTGTAAAGGCTGAGAAATATTTTATAAGCAAACTACCAGTTATTATGGTATTGTCTTGTTTTAATAATAATAATAATAATGTATGCTTTCATATAGCGCATTACACATGCGTCTCAATACGCTTCACATCCATCGCCCCTGATCATTGTTATAACTTGTATGACCTACACGTACGTTGGTACAAGGCTGCCGAGATCAGCGTCAAATTAACAAGTTACACCTCGCAGGTACCTAATTAGCACCTGGGTGGAGAGGAGATGAATTGCCTTGCCCAAGGACACACCGGAAAAGCTGAGCGGTCCTGGGAGGATTCGATTTTCATATGGATATAATTGAGGCTTGAAAAAATGGGGAACTAGGTTTTCCGATCAGCCGAGCATATACGCGATCAACAAATGCTACATAGCATGATATTCTGTAGAAAATATGATGCTATGGACAATAGAAAATTGTCCCAATTGGCTGGCAAAATAAACTTGTAACCTGGAGAACTTGGGCTTCAAGAGAAAACACAATCATGGGTATCTTGGTGCGATTCTCGATATTCAGGTAAATTCTCGCCTTCTGTATTTTACGCTGAGAAATTGCAGAATGGGTCCCAAATCCCAATAATTACGGGAAATTCCAGAATACTCAACGCAATCGTCGATATTGTATTACTCATTATTATTAGTCGATAGAATGGTCATACTAAACCCTTATAAATCACCAAATGTAAAAAAGTAGCAAAATTATGCTCTAAATATCGCACCGAAAAGGAGTCGTATTCATGCATATTTTTCACCAGTGGGTGTTGACCTAAAAACACACATTTCTCAGAAAGGTACTTTTGAAATATCTGGGAAAATCTGGAGCTATGTTGGTACTCGCTCATTCTACCATAGAAGACACTAGAAGTACTGGCACCCAGTCAAAGAAAAAAAGGCTCATTCAAATAAAATTCATTATAATATTCAAATTGAACAATAGCTTCTTGTAACAATGTATGGATGTGGCATCACATGATTGTGGTGTTTTTGAGGTGTGTTGTACCTGACAAGATCGTTTCACTTTCCTGTGGTATAATTATCATACATTGGCCCAGGATAACAGCAAGATCTTCCTTTCGGTTGTGACCGAATGCAAAAATGTTGGCAGCTAGCTAACAGTGTTACACCTACTGTAAAGTCACTAGCGTAGCCAGAGGGCAGGGGGGAATTCCCCCCACTTCTGGTCCAAAATGTTGGCACATTTTCAGTTTTGTAGGCTAATTTCGTACACTTGTCGGTACATTTTGCCCTCTCTGTCTCCCCCCATCCCCCACTTTCGAGTTGTTTGTTAGAAATGAAATATCTTGAGAAGAGTGAGTTATGATACAGCAAAAAAGGTTTAGCTGTTTTATAATAGTAACTGTGCAGTAGTCAATCTGTGTGCCATTATTTATGTTGAAGTAGTTTTATTCATTTACATTCAAGTAACCATTGTATCAATGATATGGTTCAGTAATCATAAATTTATTTGACACTTATTTTGTAACAGGAAATGCGTGGGTTGATTGTACTTTGAACGTGGGACCCGAACCTTCTTTTTGAGAATTGCTCGATATTATAAATTATATACCACTAGCTTTGTATGTACTGCCAAGGTAAATTGAATTGTTTCATAACTATATTTAACATACAGTGTAATATCTCTGTTTTGGGAGAAATTCAGGACAGCCATGGGGGACTAGAAGTTGAGAAGTAGGCCCTGATGAGTAGTAGTATGGTGTTGATAAATGAGCATTCGTCTGACAAATGAATCGGAGTTGTACAAGATGGCAACTTGCCGACTTTTCAACTTTTGGACTGTACGAATGTATGTAGGCAGGGGGTTATAGGAAGAGAACAGTTAGTGCCGGCTAATTTCACTGATGGTGAGCTGTTGCGGTGCACTAATACATGTATGTATGTAAGCTCTCTGGGTCAAAGATAGCTTTATGGAAGGGATGATACCAAAAATATGAGAACCAGGGCTGTAGACCATGTTGTGTAAGTTAAAGTTAATGATATTAATGGAGTTGACAATGTCCTGTTTTAAGGAACTTATGACGGTGGGTAGAACCAATTTGCTTTAAAGAATTTAGGATGGTTCATTGTTCTTACTTTTCGTTTGTTGGGAGATTTTGTTAATTTTCTTGCATAATTTTGTTCCACCAGACTTTATTTCTAAGATAGTAAGGTACTCATTAGTCACAACTAAATAGTACTGCACATTGCCCACCTACTGTGTTACCTTGTGAAACTGCTCGCACCAGCTTGTGAAGCCAAAAATAACACAAGTAGTGCGGCAGTGGGCGAGCGTTCTTGCGAAAGCTTGCACAAATTTAGCTGGAGAAATGGCTTTGCAAGCTGTTGCACTAGTTTTGTACCTTCCCAAAAATAGGGCAAGCCAAGCTGCGTTAGACATCTTTTGCATTGCAACACAAGCAGTGTGCAGGCCTAATGCACGCATGCGCAGTGCAGCTCGAGGCAGCACAAGCATTTCCAGTGAAATTTGAGGTGTAGGCATGGCCCTGTCTTAGAATATTGGTCTTGGGCAGAGTCCGGGCTCTTCTGTGTCTGGAATTGAATTGGGATATACCTGAAAAATCTGCGATTTTCCATGAGTTATTGCATTCGCTGCGACGCATTTCGCAGGAAATCGCAACAAATTGCAAATATTTATGTAACGCCAATTTTTACGGTAAAATTGGCACAAAAAATTGAAATATAATGCAGTTGGTGGGCAAGTAGCATAAGAGTAAATAAATGCTAATAATTTGGTCTTTTTGTGGCCCTGGATGGCAATTTGTTCTCAATAATGGGAGGGGGGGGGGACATGACCCCGTTTTCAAATAATTTACTGTGTGAAAAATCAAAGTCAATAGAGATCAGAGGTCTGAGTTATTTTGAATTCACTATCAAACAACCAAAGTATTGTTTGGATCAGATGAAATGACAATTTGGCAACACAAAAACTCATTGAGCTTCTTTTAAGGTAGGCAATTAGAGGATGACCCTTTAGAGCTTGAGTAACAGGTTTGAGTAACATCAACAGTAGTGGTGTTCATAATGTCACACAGTTTGTTGCATAACCTTTCATTAGGTGTTACCCTAACTGCGTTCATTCGGAGTTCAAATCCGTAGAAGTGATAGCGACTTCTTCTTTTTTCTTAGTCTTGGCTGCCTTTTATTCAATTCATTTTCATACTATATGTACAGTAAGTGCATTTTTGTTTTGCTTTATGTTTAAACACAATGGCTAAATGACTTCCTGTTTCACACAGTATGAGGTTTTGATTCAATAACAAACCAAAACTCCTGCTGATCTTTAAAGCCTCAATACCAGTTGGACAAAAATGTGTGAATTCATAAATTTACATTCCTTCACATATTATTCCGGTCACTTTCTTTTAAAGAAAATCGTGGTTTAAATGTCACTTAGGATTTAACAGCAAAATCAAGTTTTGTGGTTAAATATTTTCTATCTTTTTTTCCCTTACAGAAAAAGTGGCTTAAGTCCTCTTAGATCTCAGTCTGTTCAGGCTTTTCCACTCTGCATAACTTGCATCTGCACCAGGTGAGAGTGCTTCATTTGCACCGATCCCCGATGTTGTTGCTGCTGGTGAAAGGTTACTAAGCCTTTCTTTCCACTGATTGACTCTTTCGCTGCTAATGCTAGATGCCTCAAGAGGGGTGGGGTGGCACACTTCAGGAAGCTCTTTCTAGATTTCAGACGGCTTTCAACTGGTGTATGATCAAACATAGGATGTCTTTCATCTGTAGCCTGTCTTTAGCGTTCTTTCTTGCTTGCTGCATTTCTTCATATCCGCCACTCTATTTTGAGAGCTTCTCTGAACCCATGAGTATAAATGGGTACCTGGGGAGGCTAACTTGTAAACATAGATATCCATGCACTGTATTGTGGCTGCTCCTCATTCCTTGGCAAGAAATGTTTTCTAATTCAAATACTTGTTGTTATTGTTGTCAACTTGTCACATATATTTAGAGGATTGTTATCATAATTAGTCACCTGGTTGTGTGTTACAAGGTTTTCAGTATTTGACCCCTATTCACCCTATATGACGTTTGACCTCTACTCAATATTAACAATACACATACCAAGTATGACAATCCACTGCAGGATGGCTGAGATAATGTGGTTACTAGGTTTTCCGTTTTCGACCTCTGTTAACCTCATATGACCTTTGACCTCCATCAAAATCAATAGAGATCATCTATTCAGTTTGGAGAATACACATACGGAACATGAGATCAATCTACTGTAGGACGGCCGAGACAATGTGGTTACGAGGTTTTCAGTGTTTGACCCCTGTTGACCTCAAATGACCTTTGACCTCCATCAAAATTAATAGGATCATCTACTCAATATTGGCAATACCCATGCTAAGTATGAGATCAAACCGTTGTGGAACTCCTGGAGATAACATGGTTACAAGCAAGTGTCACAGACACACACACATACGCACGAATCTTTAACACGTTGTTCTGGCTTGGAACCAGAAAACAATGGCGCTATTCCTGTTACCCAACGGAAGGACGGGAAGGTAGCCTTGGGGGGCCGAACGTCCCATTCTTTAGCACAATAGGTTGGACGTTATGCTAGTAAGATGTTCGAAAAGGTAGGTATGGTCAGCGACGTTAATACACACACGCAGTCGTGATCTTGTAGATTCCTCCAGCTGACGCCAAGGAATAGAAAAGCTTGTAATGTGCATGCTAGGGTGGGTTTGAGTCTGATAAGACCTAGCTATAACCAGGGACCTACATTAATATGCCAGGTTGTGTAAGCCAGGGTTTGCGCTGGGCAAACATTTTGGGGTTCAATATTGGACCCCCTAACCCCCCTTCTCCACAGAAGAAAATCAGACGCAATAGGTGTGACTGACTTGGTATTTTTGCGTCCGAGTCACTGAAAAAAGCGCCATGGACGCAGAAACGCAATCTAGTACCAACCCTGGTGTGAGATATGTTCCAACCCATGGTCAGAGGAAACCTTGATGGCAATGGACTTTGTTCCTAAATTACATTCAACACCTCCTGGGTTCAATTTACTTTCAAATGTTTGTGTAGCAATGTCATTTTTGCCAAAATTATATCCTACCAAGGCTTTTGTGCAAGGGTGGCGATTTGTTCTCAATATTGGGGGGGGGGGAGGGGGG
>JAODUJ010173391.1:0-10815 GCA_027564615.1 Psolus chitonoides
TGTGATTGTTCACCTTGTGAGAGGATGCAAGTTTCTTCAAATATGAATGAAGAACCATTTTGCAACTTGCTGCTTCTCTTTTTTGGAGCAGATTTAGGATTGTTTTGGTGTCCCCATAACCTTGGTCAATTTGCTTTACATGTAGGTTCAAATTCTGCTCCCTCATCCGCACACAATGCATGAATGTAAACATATTCACCATTTTCATAACTACTGATAATATTCTATTCAAAAGTATAACTTTCATTTAAAACAAATTAATTTGAAATTTTGATGCCATGTCACACTATTGGACCCCAACTTTATGGAATGACCCAAGTACGAACAACATATACCTATTTTCGATCATTCAATGTTTTATTGGCTTAGGTGCGCAAAGTGAGGAAGGACCATGTTACTTCTTTGGTCATTAAGACATTGGGCTAGGTTATGGGTTAAATCTCATACTTTTCCATAAAGTTGTATGAAAACTGACAAAATGATGCAATTAGCTCTAGGCTAAATGGCTTGGGTCATGACAGAAATAGCAGTTTAAGGCTTGATCAAATGTGTTCGAGGTCTCCAATCATGTACACTGACGCATCCCACCCCAGCATTCTCAAATGGCAAATGCTTGCTTGGTAGTTTTCCTCTTGAGCACTCCACCGGGAAGTCTAACAAGGAGGCCCGGTATTTCCGAGCTTGTCACGACTCATGTTTGTCTTGAGAATGGTACAGTTCCTGATCCATGGAAACAGGGAATAGCAGCTGACCACACTTATTCATTTGATCACTCTTGTCTCTCCCATGGTAGTTGCATACTGGATCAAGACTGCAAGTGTGAAGTGACTGCAAATGGGAAGTGAAATACAAAATTGCATGTATTTTTTAATTGAATCCATGATGGTATGGTGTTGATGGATTTTGGTATCGTTTAATAGGCTGCTACTGAACAGTTTGATGTTAATGTAATTATCATCTACATTGACCGAAGTTTCACATTAAAACTTGCGATGATTATCAGACTTGTTAACTCGTCATCACGAAATATCGCACAACTGGTATATGGGCCTAACGTCGAGATGGCGAAAAGTGAAACTTCTTTGTTCGTTGTTGTAATGTTCGCAGGCATTTGGCATCATTCCAGGCGAATGATCTAGTTCAAAAAATAAGCAAATCTTGTCACTGATCTTCTGGTCTTTCTGGGGGAGGTCCACAGGGTTGAATAAGTTTCTCAAGCATGTTGAATTTTACTCTCGCCCTCGTCTCATTCTCCGCAACAGCAACGTAGTTGAGCATATCGTAATGTCCCATCATCGATGAAAATGTGTCCCTATGTTGGTTGGTAAGCCATTCCCATTTTGTTGTATCAGAGTGCCCGGTGCCGATATATTTCGACTGCAGATGTTCCATCTGACTGAAAATGTTGTAACGGTCCCCCATTTTTAGGCTGCGAAATGTTTGATGCGAGAAAAGTTAACGGAACAAAGCTACTTTTTCCAACTGACTTTGCGAAGCTGTCGAATATAGGGTTGCCAACTGATTTTCGTCAAATCTTGGAAATTCGATTATCAAAATTGTTTAGCCATTACGGAATAGGCCTATAGCGATTACTGCCCTCCAGTAAACAAGACCCCATTTAGTTCACACACGTATAGCTTGAATCTCAAGAAAGCAATTCTTCATGTATCGAGCTAGTTCGCACGGATTTTGAAAGTTTAAGATGTCCTCTTTCTGTTCATACTGTGTTTGTCACATTACTATAATGGAAATGTTATGCAAAATTTCGATAAAACTATGAATTTTTCAACTTTTTCAATGAAGCCCATCTTAAAAACTCAGTTTTTAACATAATTTGTACTCTTTGAACTCCCATAACTTTCGTTTGTATTGACGTAAACTTCTAGTTCGAACTTGTGCTGAATATGTAAACATTCATAAATATGGTGGCCAAATTTCAGCTCATTTGATCAATGGGAACCTTAGGCCAATTTTCAAGAAAATCTGTACAAAAGTATTTTGTTTTCTATCGTTTTGAATCGGTCATCTCCTCGTGTAACACCACAGGAGCTCTCGCGACCGAGGTGCGGTCAGGCGTGAAATTGCTATTGTAGGCCTACAGTAGTCACTGCGGGAAGCAGAATTTCAGTTCAGACCATGATCAAATGTTCCGTAATGTGTGTAGTTGACCGTTGTTATAATGGTTTGGTGTCCACCTGTCACCTACGTTAGATGCACTTTATCCTGGGCTGTATCTTAACAGTCTGTAGGTTCCTAGCCAATAAATTCATATCAAAGTGAAGCAATTCATCCATATTTCATTCCAAAATGGGATGTAGGTAGGCCTACTTACATTTTGGTGTCCAAAGGGAGACGCTATGTTACCTACGTTAGATCAAAATTCAGAAAAGCTCAAATCTGCTTATTTTCGAATCAAGTTTGTTTCTAATAGTTTGCGTTTAAGTATATATCACCATGAGTCCTTGTCTCTTTGATTTAAACATTTAATGCCTTTTTTATTCCCTGCCAGAGGCAAAAGGAATCTATGCAATCACGCATGTGCGTGTGTGTGTCTGTGACGCCTGCTTGTAACCACTCTAAGTGAATGATGCAGAGTCGGATCCTTTTCTTACTTGGGTGGTGGATGACCCATAGTGAATATATGGTCCCTATGGTTTTTGGTTTTAGTCAACAGAGGTCAAATAGTGAAAATCTTGTAATCACCGTAACTTGATAGGGCAGACTTCAATTAAGCTCGCACTTGGTTGGTGTATTCACCATGGTTAGTGCATGGTCCCCATTGTTTTTGGTTGAGGTCAAAGGCCATTTGAGGTCAACAGAGGTCAAATAGTGAAAACCTTGTAACCACCGTAACTTGATAGGGCAAACTTCAATTGAGCTCATACTTTGTATGTGTATTCACCATAATCCCTATTGTTTTTGGTTGAGGTCAAATGGCATCTGAGGTCAACAGAGGTCAAACACCAAAAACCTTGTAACCACCATAAATTGATGGGACACACTTTATTTGAGCTCATACTTGGTATGTGTGTTTATCATAGTAAGTTCGTGGTCCTTTTTGTTTTTGGTGGAGGTCAAAGGTCATCTGAGGTCAACAGAGGTCAAATATCAAAAACCTTGTAACCGTTATAAGTTGATAGGGCAAACTTCAATTGAGCTCATACACGGTAAGTGTGTTTGTCATAGTTGGCAAATGGTTCCTATTGTTTGTGGTTGAGGTCAAATGTCATCTGAGGTCAACATAGGTCGAACATTGAAGAAATTGTAACCACCGTAACCCGATGGGGCAAACTTCAATTGAGGTAATACTTCGTATGTATGTTCTCCATGGTTAGTACATGACCCTTGTGTTTTTTATTGAGGTTAAAGGTCATTTGATGTCGACTGAGTTCAAACACTGAAAACCTTGTAACTACCATAACACGATAGAACAAACTTCAATTGAGCTCATACCGGTATGCATGTGTGTCACAGTTAGTACATGGTTCGTATTGGTTTAGGTCAAAGGTCATCTGAAGTCAACAGAGTTAAAACAATAAAATCAGGTTTAAAATCCATAGGCAAGGAATCACGAAGCCCTTGGCTCTTGTTATTTTTAGAGTTTACTATTACATTTGTATACGTTTTGCTACAATTTTAGTTGGATCCTTGAGGCAGTGTATCTATAGTGTCTGTGTCAATTTCAGGGGTTCACATGTTGACAGTGCCAAGTTATTCAGCGTGTAGTGCGCATATCATTGAGAATCATTCAGCCAATGAATGCACCACCACAGCTAACATAGGTTTAGATAAAACAAATCTTTCAACATGGCAAGAAACGGACATGGGTCAAAATGCCAGTGCAAAACAACAACGTACTCTTCAACCCAATTAACACAGAAACTGAAGCAGTACAAACTGGAACAAGACGCTCTCACCATACTGACGGTATATGAGGACTACACAGAAAACCACTGACAGGAACCAGGGGCGTAGCTAGCCTTCATGGTGTGAAGGGGGCAAACAAAATTAATGTCACCATTTTAGGGGAAACCAAATTTCAATCCCAATTTTAAGGTTCAGCATTGAAAAACAAAACGAAAAACAATAATTTTCTTGCCATCGTCCCCATGTTATCCCCAGAAATGTATGTGCGGGGCACCCTGCCCCACCCCACATTCTGGCAACGCCACTGACATGAACCCGACCAAAGCTTCATATCCCACCACTCACTGCCAGTCAGCTGGTTACAGTTTCTCGTGGGGAATGCCCAGTAATAGGCGACTGTCTCGCGCCAACGTCTACCAGGAGCTGCAAAGGAGAGCCAAGAGAAGCCAGTCTCAACGAGTAACAGAAACCACTGACGGGAACCAGACCAAAACATCCCATCCCACCACTCACTGCCAGTCAGCTGGTTACAGTTTCATGCGGGGAATGCCTTCTTGGTAATAGACGCCTGTCTCGCGCCAACGTTTACCAGAAGCTGCAAGGAGAGCCAAGAGAAGCTAGTCTCAATGATTAACAGAAGACCACTGACAGGAACCCGACCAAAACATCCATCCCACCATTCACTGCCAGGCAGCTGGTTACAGTTTCTTACCGGGAATGCCCGGTTATAGACGACTCTCTTGTGCCAACGTCCACCAGAAGCTGCAAAGGAGAGCCACGAGAAACCAGTCTCATGGAGTAACAGAAAACCACTGACAGGAACCCGACCAAAGCATCCCATCCCACCACCTACTGTCAGTCAGCTTGTTACAGTTTCTTGCTGGGCATACCATCCCGGTAATAGACGACTGTCTCGCGTCAAAGTTCACCAGAAGCCGCGACGGAGAGCCAAGAGAAGCCAGTCTCAATGAGTAACAGAGAACTACTGACAGGAACCCGACCAAAATATCCTATCCCACCACTCACTGCCAGTCAGCTGGTTACAGTTTCTTGCGAGGAATGCCCCGTAATAGACGACTGTCTCGCGCCAACGTCTACCAGAAGCTGCAAAGGAGAGCCACGAGAAGCCAGTCACAATGAGTAACAGGGAACCACTGACAGAAACTCGACCAAAACATCCCATCCCACCACCCACTGCCAGTCAGCTTGTAAGAGTTCCATGCTGGGCATACCATCCCGGTAATAGACGACTGGCTCGCGCCAACGTCTACCAGAAGCTGCAAAGGAGAGCCACGAGAAGCCAGTCTCAATGAGTAACAGAAAATCACTGACAGGAACCCGACCAAAACATCCCACCACACCACCCACTGCCAGTCAGCTTGTTACAGTTTCATGCTGGGCATACCATCCCGGTAATAGACGACTGTCTCGCGCCAACGTCTACCAGAAGCTGCAAAGGAGAGCCAAGAGAAGCCAGTCTCAATGAGTAACAGAAAACCACTGATAGGAACCCGACCAAAACATCCCATCCCACCACCCACTGCCAGTCAGCTTGTTACAGTTTTATGCTGGGCATACCATCCCGGTAACAGACGACTGTCTCGCGCCAACGTCTACCAGAAGCTGTGAAGGAGAGCCTCGAGAAGCCAGTCTCAATGAGTAACTTTATCAGTACCAATGCCAAGGCAACCACAAACATCCTCACAATCGGAGCCACTTATTATATAATTATGTGACTCGGGTTATCGTGGATACCGGAACTACTTCATCGACAGAGTCTAATTGGATTACACCAGCGCACGAGGGACAACATGTTCTGACACTAGATAGCGTTGGAGGTAAAGTTTGTTATCACTTCAGATTATTCACTGAGGAATTCATGTAAGGGGCATTTCCCTCTTGTACACTCAGTGCAATTTTGTTTGTACAGCTCTATAAACTATAAACAGGTATTTGTTTGTGAGCGATAGGCTGCTAACCATTGTAAGATGTTGACATACGGTACCGACCTGAAAACCTAACATAATAACTGTTCGGGATATACTAAAATCAATTCTAACAAGCTGGTACCAAACTCGGAATAATAAAAACCAGTCTCTATATGGTTCTTCAAAGAAACCGAATATGCACTAACCACAGTAGCGAGTAACACACTAATTTCGAAATATCAGATATTCTTATCATATGATTTCATCGTGAGCTACACTACATGTATTACGCTATTTCGTAGTCTGTAGAATAACTATGGATAGGAAACAGGTGTTCGATTTGATGATATGTTTTAGCGCAGTAAGGGTCGGACTGGGAGGAGAATTTCTACCGGTCCAGTGTCTAATGAAAAAGCGCCATGATACAAACACTACTGCGAGCAAATCGAACGAAAATTCCTTGGTTATTATGTCCAATCCTCGAGTTAATAATAATAATGATAATAATAATATTATTAATAATTGCATATGTTCATATAGAAACGACATAATCAGCACAAGTGACACTATACTAACAATGTCAAGAAAGACGTACATAAGCGCGCGCGATTTTTTTTAGCACATGTGCAATCTTTGGGTTATATATAGAGAGCACATTCAACACCAGTCAAGTAACGTCACACAACAAGACAAATGAAGGCAAACCCCACTGAGCGCAAAGCGTGCGAAAGGCTTTAGATATTCGTGTTCGATCTTTGGGTTATAAAATACGGTTAAATAACATCAGATGACACGAATATAAGAATACAGGAACAGCTACAAGCGCGCGCGAAGCGAGTCCACAATTTTGATGATGCACGGAACTGCACAGAAGTGACACCACATGACAAAACAGGAACCTTACGAATATATTTAAGCTTTAGTGACCGATCTTCGAGTTTAGGAAAGATACTTTAGTTTGACACCACATTTCAAGACAAGCGAAAAACATACTACTGCGTGCAAAGCGCGGGGAAATTTGTTGATTGTGATGTCTGAACTTATATAGGTTGAGAATGACACAAATGACACCACTGGCAGGGGTGATTGCCACATAGTACCTATATCTCCGAACTAGCTTATTCGCTACGGGAAATAGAGCGAGTTTTTTAAAAAGGCGCCTCAATAATGTGAATTCCTTTTGTAGTTTTGAAGAAGAGAGTTAGATCACAGGGGCTTTATGAAGTACAACCGTGATTTAGCTCTAATGGGCACTTTTTGCTAAACATTCGGTGCCTTGTAGTATAGCATTGGGCAGAGAAGCGCCTTCCGTCTCTTTTTTAAGGGTTTGTATTTTTTCAAAAGGCACCCGGACGCGCCATGGCGAAAAGCGCACCGATCAGGGCGCATATATTTGAGTCCCACAAGCTTAAGGGCATTTCGATTCTACAGGAATTTACAAATTCATTTCAAAATCAGAGTTAGGGTTCAGAAAAGGGTTAGGAATGGCTCCCCTAGGGTAATGGAGCATGTTCTTCCATAATCCGGGGTCAAAAGAGGAAAAAAGATTCAGAACTTCGTTTTTTTTTAAGAGAGTGTCACATGTTAGAATTTCAAGAATTTGATTGGTCATTGCTCTTAAGCTTGTGGGAAAAATGGGTCAAACAATAAAAACATATCTAATGCCAAGGAACAAAAAACACCAAGTCTTTCGTGTTATTATTTGTTGTGTTGCTTCAATTATATTTCAGTGTTGCAGTTATCTTTTACACTTTTTACAGTTTTTCTTTATTCTTGAAAAAGTTATTTTTCATTTAATATCTCTTTTATAAAGGAATGGTAGAATATTGTATCATTGATAGGCCTAAAACACCAGTGCAATGAATACGACATAAATCATGTAGTGTCAATTCAGCCTCATCAGCAGTCTGTAATAACAGAATACATGCCATCTTTAGTATATTGTGAGAATTTGGATA
Source organism: Psolus chitonoides (assembly GCA_027564615.1). Lineage (NCBI taxonomy): Eukaryota > Metazoa > Echinodermata > Holothuroidea > Dendrochirotida > Psolidae > Psolus > Psolus chitonoides. The sequence goes on from JAODUJ010173391.1 coordinate 7,754, forward strand.
AAACACAATATTTTGTCCTAAATTAGAGAACCATTAGACAGAGTGTAAGGTAGAGGCATTCATCATTGTATTGAGCCATCCTAAAGAGGGGAGGGTGTGACAGGGTAAGCTTCTGGCAAGAAAGCTTCAAACACTTGTTGGAAACCTATCTAGAACACTTTATAACGTCACAAAATGTCTAAAAGTCACACAAAATGTCAAAAAGGTATTAGAAACTTATGATTTAGGAACCATTTACTGTCACTATGTCAGATAGGCCTACATTAGGCACTTCTACATTGATGTAGGCTACATGTACATTACCGTATTACACCTTGGTAAATTACTTTCGCTTAGTTTCCTACTAAGTGGGTTGTGTGCAGTGTTTCTCTAGTATTGTGCTCACATTTTGAAAATTGAGATTGCTGAACCATTTGCTTGAACCACTACCGTTCACAAAACAATGTTGATATTAGATGATCGCTGGAATGCTTTTCGCACAAATACAGGCATCGGACCTACATCAATGTACAAGTACAAAAATATGACATAGTGACAAAGTAATGAATACTAGTTCCATCATCTTCAATAGTGTTTGACACCTTTCTGACCGCTTTCGTCACTTTTCGACTTGGAAAGGTGTCCTGTCAAAATAGGTGTTTGACCCTGGCATAAACAAATTGCCTTAAATCAGTAGCCTTGGTTGCCTTGTAGACACTCTTCGTCATGACGTTGGCCGAGGGTGTTTGAGAAAATGTATTATATATGTACCACCAGCGTATTAGGCTATTATGAATATACAATCAGAGTGATACAGCATACATCTCTACGCAGATCCGCGTCCGTACCCCAAAAAGTGTAGAAAAAATATTAGTAAATATTAAAAATGAAAATACGAAAACACCGGTATTTTTTAAACATGGTTGTTTTTGGCGCAAAAATGTAACATTTTCTGGGACCCTTAACGGGCTACAGCCCCCGATCGTAGGAGTCCTAGCCAATCGCTTGCACGTACGCAATTGGGTACCCGGCGGCCCCGTGGGCCCTTCATGCAAAACAAAAAAACATCCAGAAATCCTGGTTCCGCCCCTTTCCCTGGCAGCCTGGTAGGCTCACGTGGTTTCACCAAGCTATATCATATTTTATTAGTTTCTATCAATCTAGCACTTTTCTGTTAATTTGTCGTTGGTCACACTCCCTACAATGATTTTGAGCTCATAAAGCACCGACCATTGTACGAGTCAACACTTCACTCAGTGCTGGTTTGAAGCCTACGATTTAAACACAATAGGCATTTGTGAGAGATATAACGCAAACATTATGCCATGCTGACATCGAAACCTTATAATCTGACATCATTTCATAAGTGAATAGACTGAAGTTAAGTTCAATAAGCCATAACCCTATAGACCATGTATGGGTCGTATGCGATCCCAGCTCCTCACCTGGCCACGACACGCTCGAAACTGCGAGTAGCGAAAGGATACAGCAGAGAGATGCAGGGGCGCTGAGGCGTGGCGCTACCAAAATGTCGCGAACAATAGGAGCTGTCTTAAGTGCCTTCTCGGCCATTGTTGCGCAAATTCACTCTGCCCAATAACAGCTATGGGTTATAGAGTTAAGGGTGCCGTATGCGTACAATTGCAGTACTCCACGCTTTGGAGATACCACCACACGCTATCGAACTGAATAGTTCAATATTGTCTATCCAAAATATATAATAGGATTCCCAACACGATTCTTTCCAGGCTGCCTGCTGTCAATAGCGTGGCAAACGAGACTATTAGGCCTACGTCTTCAACGTCCGTAGGCTGCTTCCATAATTCCCTCCATTTAATGGTGTTTACTCCAATCTTGTTTAATACCGAAAAACATTGCTTTTCCGTCCACTTCACGTTGATAATTCGACGTCAAAGCCACATCTCGAACGGTTTCATCACATTTCTTCTTTCTTCTTGAGCGCCAAGCTCTCGTTTCCGTAAGCTGCAACACTCCACATCAGAGAGTGTGCCAGCCCTATCTTCAGCTTGATTAACAGTTTTCCATCGTTCTACTGTTTAGATCACTCGCTAAAGTGGCTAAAAGTATGTGGATTTCTTTCAATGTAGGATCACTCCTTGTAATAGTGGAGCCGAGGAACTTGATTCCAATTCGGATTCCAATTCGATCGTTCCTAACTTCACCTTCCCGGAATCTTTCAGCAACAACTCGTTTGACACCAAAACCAGGTGTATTTACCATATAGGCGTCGCCACAGGGGGAATTCCTAACATGAACATTGAAGACCCAAAATTGTCAGCGTCTCCCACATATCGGTTTGACTGCAACCTGTAGGCCTATATGCCACCACTTTTTATTAGTAATACGTAATTCATATGCATAGGTTGTCAAACTATGTAGCCTACACTTTGTCCGGACGAACGATTGAACAGTTGTTTGACTTTTTTTACTTTGTTGGCCATTCCCTGTACGCGAGCGGTGCTTGGCTCATTAACATGAATGCTGGCTCATATTGCAGGGTATTCCTCCCACTGGCGAGCAACATGCTCTCTTTTTCCATTGTAAATTACAATGTTTATATGTTATGGTGAGGGTGGCGAGAAGATAAACCCATGAAAAATAAGCCTTCTAAAAACATAATAGTACCTCGAAAAAAAAAAAACACACACCTCATTTTGAAACCGCTGTACGGATCCGTATTTTCCGAAAAATTCACCCGCTTTCAGGATCTGAGTAATTTTTGTAATCATTTTTTTTCTCCGAAAAAATAATAATAAAAACGGCTTGAAAGAGAAAAGCTATATAATGATTGTTCTTAGAATGGTAAAAACAGTGTTATTATTGAGGTACATATTTAAAACTCCAAAATTTTCTAATTAATATGGTCATCGTGAATCCATATTATTGTTGGTTCGCCGGTATGCAACGTTGGACATTTTCTGTGAACATTCTAATATGGAAATTTACCGATATATCGATATTTACCATATTAGCGATTTCTAACCAACATTTACGGTATACATCGTTATTTTGGTATTTAGTAGTATTGTGGGCGATTTTTTGCAGCCCCCCCCCCCCCCAAC
>JAODUJ010173502.1:0-10814 GCA_027564615.1 Psolus chitonoides
AACAGCAGGACTGGCAGGAGAGGAATTGAATGCTTACAGTATCTCCTGCACAAAAGAGCTGACCCATCTGTGTATGTACTTTAGTATACTCACACGACATCACATATATACAGACATGACACTTCATCAGTGCTTGCATCAGTACTGTAGTTTCCAACAAATTTTCTTGGTATCTGACTTTGAAATGGATCAAATTAAATCAGAATCAAGCTTGTAAACTCATCTTGGATTTTTTGGGCATATTTGAGACTGAAATGGGGAGCACAGTGGCCAGGTCGGTAGGGATTGAGGGTTCAAGTCCCAGCTGGACTGCCATGTTAGTGTCCTTGAACAAGACATTTATCCCGCTTGCTCCTCTCCACCCAGGAGGAAATGGGTACCCATGCGGACAACATGTAACTTAACAGTTAGCGCTGTATTGTGGCTGCTCCTATGGGATGTCCCCCGGGGGGCACGATGAAGTGACACACTGGCTATTGCGACTGAACGAACAGGCTGGAATGTGCACACTTGTGTGGGTTTCCAATGACCAGGGGTAATATCTGTGAAGCGCACTAAGATCGTTGGTGAAATGCACTATATCAAATGCCATATAAGTTATTATGTTGAAATTATGTCACGTTAGGTGATAACTTTTGTGTCTGAAATGTACCGCATCCAATCTCCTACAATGTTTTTCAAAATTCCGGAGGGGCTTCCAAGACCCTTGGACATGAGGTCCCTGGGCTGGCGTTCAGTGGTCAACACCCAACCATATATATCCCACCCAGTTTTGAACACCAACTGTCACCCACTTTTGAGAGTGGGAACATTTCTCAATCAGTAGAGGTTGAAAAATAGAATATTTCAATTTGTTGGCTACTTGAATGAGGAGTTCATTGAGATAGAGTGGGGGAGGGGGAAGGATCGAGGCCTTTAGGGGGTTGAAAACTAAACATTTGAATGGATAAAAACTACTTAGGCAACTAATCTCTATGTCACAGGCATCAGGGCTGTCATACCACACCAGCAAGCACAAATATCTGTTCAAAATATATCAATTGCTAATCATAGTTTTATACAGCAGTTTAGAAATGGAGGTTGTATTATAATGCTCAAGATGTGTTTGTAGATGACTATTGTTGTCAAGAACACTTGAATTTTATTATATATTTTTATATGAATTTTGTAATCATAGTTTTATACAGCAAATAATGTGGAATTGAGAGGATTTACATTTTGTAATAAAGATATGCATGAGAAAGGGGTTGGGCATGGTATAAATGGTTCCCTGATAAGCAATTGAAGCATCAGATGTAATTTATGAAGCAGATTTTATGGAGTACACAATGTTTTTATTTGTCTCTTTTTAATATTTCCCTCAGATTCAATGATGACATGTTGACGCCAAGCCATCAGGCAGCAATTGAAGGATCTGCAAAATGCTTAGAGGCACTGATAGCCGCTGGTGCTGATATAAACCTCACTGATGACAAAGGACATACCCCACTTGATTATGCTAAGATTTGGGGTCATCGCATCTGTGCAAGGTAAAGCAGTATGTAATGTCATCTATCTCCAACCCCCTTGTCATTTCATGGTTGTCATTCTGTTACTGTATTGTTATCATGAATTCTTGACAGGGTTGCCAAATTTGATATGACACATGCAACCAAACAATTTGGGTGAAAAATGGTAAACTGTTATTATACAGTATAAGCGTATTTATACAGCTGTGCATACCAATACTAAAGTTGGCCTTTCTATCCGATCGGAACTCGAACACAAAATTTCAAAATAAAATGACACATTATTTGGTGTTCAAATTTGGGGTCCTGGGTCAATAAAACGCCAAACTGACAACCATAGTTTTCACGTGCCCAGTCATCTGCTTTTTGTTGATGTTCACAACTTCACAGAATGCAATATTCCTATCATCAAGAGCAGCGGAACTATTTTCATTCAGGGTGGCCCGGTGGAGGTCACATTTAAAAATTATCCAGGGTGAAATTCCATTCGCAAAGGCTGAATGGTCCTGAATTGATTTTGAATGATGTCAAATGGTCTGAATGGAAATTCTCAGTTCGAACGGTTTTGGATATGGATAGCTGAATGGAACTTGAATAGGAAGCAAATGGATTCTTAGTGGAAGCATTCAAAATTGTCGAAAATTGAGTCTGAACCATTCAAACAATTTGCGAATGGTCCTGAATGGAATTGAACCCTGGGGAGGGGGAATTTCACTAGAAAAAGGCATGTTTTACTGAAAGGGGCAATTTTGAGTGTGTGATAGCACATGCCCTTCCCCCAGTTCCATTGCCCCTGCTTATCTTTAATTTTAGACTTGCCACAAGGGACTAACTAACTCACTAAGCTTCTTTAATTCATTAAATTGTAAAATTAATGACTACCCACACTCTTTATTTGACTTTACAGACTTCTAGCTTCTGAAGGGTGGAAGAAAGACAGGGAAATCCAAGCTCAACAGATGATGAAGATGAGCTTCCTCAAAGAGTTGAAGAAAGAGGAAGATATATTACAGCAGGAAGCTAGGGAGGCCGAAAAAGAATTTTACGGGAGTATCTCATTCTCTAATTGGCTGGATGATAAAGGGTTACCTAGGAAACCGACAGGCCCAGATTATGTGAGCGAATGCCATCACCAGAGTAGAAGGAAGAGCGTGCAGGAAGAGAAGCTACATAAACCGAATAGCAAGAGTAAACCTGCCGTCAGCAAGTCCCTGCCAATAAAACTCAAAATGCCACAGATGGAATCAAACAGGACTATAACTCCAGCTAAGAAATTGACCGCTAGGAATACACAAAAAGACCAAAAGGAAACTCCAAAAATTGGTATCGGGAAGGTGTATACAGGCAGTAGTAAAGAGGTGAAAGGAATCCGAGAGATGCTACGTGGTGAAGAAGTGACCAGGACCCCGTCTCAAACAGCTAATAGAATGCCACGAAGTTGTGACTCTGAAGAAATCTCTGAACTACCTCAGTATATGATTGACAGGTTATGGTTGGAGAGAATGTCGAAACACGATCGACCTTTGAACTTTAAGTGTCAGAATATTATAGATTCCCAGCACAAGAAGCTATACGATAAGAGTCAGAAGCCCTTGGTGGAAACCTATGCACACATCTCAGACTGTGTAGAGTCTGCACTATTTCCTAGGCCTAAGGTTAAGGATGACGAACAGATGGGTACATCAGAATATGATGTGAACAGAATGACTAATGCTTTTAAGAGTTGGTCCCATCCTGAGAAGTTCCCTGCGATCAAAGGTAGCGACTACACATACGGGTTCGAGGCCCATTGAGATCAGTGACATCTTCTCATGTAATGTGCTATTTATAGGGCAACAATGACAGGTTTTACCTAAACCGTCACATTTGTTACTGTGATGTCTTCTTCCCATGTAATATGCCATTTATATGATAACAATGACAGGTTAAACTACAACTGCCACATTTGTTATTGGGATGTCTTCTCATGTAATTATGCCAGCCATGGGGTAACAATGACAGGTTGTTCCATGTCTGCCCCATTTATGATTGTTATGTCTTCTCATGTAATGTGCCTGTTCCAAGGAAACAATGACAGGCTGTATCAAAGCTGCCACATGTCTTTTTCTTTCGTAAAGGTACAATAGTAACTGTCATTTCAAATGACAATGACTATTAGGACACAATTGAAATCTTACACTTCCCTCCACACAAAAGGTGCTACTGACTGCATGGCCAACTGGTGAGAGCATCGGCCGGGAGATCTGCCATCCTACATGCTTGGTGCTCAGCATTGAACAATGTAGTAGGGACAAATAATCATGGGATTTGTGAGGATCTCACTTGTGCACTAAGTATCGTCAACTGTCTTCAATTTGCGCACCTTTCCTATACCTAGCCACACTATAAACTTGTAGCCTAAGTTGGTAGCCTAACTACGAGAATCAGCAAATTGCTACCAGCCTGTGTGACTGTTTTTAGATGGGTAAATTGCAGTTTTGTTGTACAAAATACCTGTCTTTTTGTACCTGTTATATAACTTCCTGAGAAAATTGTGTGAATTTAGTGACAGGTCCGATCTAGTGCCAAATGCGCAAATTGAGGTATGGTTCAACCAAAATGGAGGATTTTTCTATTCTTTCCACAACTTCCCTAATTTTCACCAGATATGGCCCGATTATATATCATTTTGAAGGGCGTGAGGAGTTGATTCCGACTGTGTTATTATTTTCTGGATCTGGTTTATATTAAAGAAAATATTATAGTTAGAGTGCTAGATGCGAAAATTGAGGAAGGACCATGCTACCTTTAACTCATAAAATAGGTGGTGTGTGTGGTCCAGTGATCCGCCTCGCATCGATACATCTCTGGTTCAAACTCCACTCGGTGACATTGAAAGAAAAAAAAAGGGCTGTACTGCAGTTGTTGTTCAGTAGTCCCACCGGCTCCCTCAGCAATTAGGAGAGTGGCTGAAGGCTGAAGTTTCACTCACGTCCGTCGGATGGGGACGTAAAATGTCCGTCCCGGGAGCAGGAATGGCGCACGCCTGCCTCGTTACACTCTGAGCACTATTCGTAAAGAGGAGGCAAACTCTCGCCGGTGCTCATCCATGATCACCAGAGTTGGATTTTGAGGCATTTTGCATGGTTGTCCGAAGGACTACCATTTTCTGAAATCTGGTCGTCCGGCCAAAAATGAGATAGTCTCACTAACTTGTCAGCAACAAGTCTAGCGGCCCAGCCTCTACTCTCACAAGTTTTGCAAGTTTCGCATCAGCATCGTACCGAAGCCATGCTTTGAAGTCTTAATGGTGATCAAGCCAAGACTTCTGAAACGATCTGTGGCGTTTGGTTCAACCGTATTCCTTAGCGGTAGAAAAAAATCAAAATTGATCGTCACGATTGTTTCCGCTATTCGATACACGGACACCCACACCATTGGCCATTGACTTAGCGTGTACATTTTCCCATTGACTTAGCGTGTAAATTTCCCTATTGACTCAAGTACATGTGGCGGTGACCATAACCAACTCGACTCCACACTAGGTCAATGGGTTTTTTTGGAGGCTTAAAAAACTTAACAATATCGATTGTGGCTTCAAGAAACATCGTGTTATTAATTGGTTTCTGAAGTAATAATTCCCACTCATATTTTGTTGATACTCGGAGTGTATTTAGGGTTTCGTTTTATAGAATTATTTGACTAGATTTTCCGTCGTCAAATACATGAGATTACTCTAGTCCCTCACAAGACAACCTCGCACCTGAGTTTTAGCAATACTTGGTAGTCCGACAAAATTTCTAGTCGTCTCGGGCGACCGGACGACCGTAAAAACCCGACACTGATCACACTTGTCTAAGGGGTCACGGTAGAAGCGATCATGAGGCGGTCCCAGTCAGGTTATATCCTGTGAATTCTACCACCACTTTGAAGCAGATTTGCTTGGAAGACACGATAAGAATAAGACTCATAAAATAATAAACTTTTGTTTTCTTTCAATTGAACAGAGTTCAAGAAAGGGACCGTAGACATCGTTTACAATGAAGCAGTTGTCCAATCCATCCGTGGGAAGAATGACTTCACCGACAACAACAACTACGTGCATTTCATTCTGCGATACAGCGGGGGATACATCTCCTTGCGGTCCGAGAAGTCGGAGACCCTGACCAGGTGGAATTCTGGAGACGAGGAATTTGTTCTGAGAGGTCTTGGGTTCGATAGCAGCTGCGAAAGAACAAAATTTGTTTTTGAAGCGAGACCACTGGAACCGATTGAAATATTCGGAGGTGGGTTTGGAATTAGTTGAAACTCTGTTATGAAAGGTTGTAAAAAAAAGCTTTTCTATGTCAAAACAACTCACTCTATCATGATCACTTTCACCACACAAAGTTCACAAAACAAACAAAACTGCAGGAAATTGGAGTAATTTAATAGGATAGTCCTGACCAAAATGAAAGATTCTGATAATCAAGACTACTATTTTCGGCTGAAATCAAAAATCAAACACTTCTTCGGAACACCATAACTTGGTTATGTCAACTCCCAATTGTTGACATATTTGTTGAATGTGTTTTATTTCAATTATTCAGGCAAGGAATCACACTGCAGAGTTGCAGTCTTGCTTTTAATTTCAACTGAATCGCCCCAAAAAATGGATCAGATTGGACATCGGTCGATGTTGTGAGAAAAAAACAGGTCATCCAATCAACAAGCAAAAATCATTTTGGCCAAGCCATAGATTTCTGCATCGGAACTCCACGCTCTATCATACCTCACAAAACAAACAATACTGAAAATTCAAGTAATTTTATCTAGACCGACTCATCCTATTAGGGCATAGCGCCCTCTACTCTGTTATATTTAACATTTCACCAGTGGTTTTCCACGGTTTTGGCGGACTTACATAACGTAATCATGAGATATATGAGGTAGGTATCAGGGATCATAGATATCCAAACCAGTCCTGTTTTGGGGAATCAGTTTCCAGAACCTTTTTCCTTCATAACTGGATTAAGCTAAGTGGAAAAAACATGTTTTGCATCCAGATTTTAATATTCGACATAAAACACATCATGTTTAAATGGAACACTTAGAGGAGTTCCATGTGGAATATTGACTGGGAGTACGAAAACTATGTTGTTTTGGTGATTTTTCAATGTGTTTTATGTACAGTAGCATATAATGAAAATTTAAAATAGAGGAGGCGGCTCCCCGAACAAAGAAGCAGACCGGACGAGAAACATGTTTTTTGTTCACTTGACCTTACTGATTTTGTCCTGAAACTTCCTCTCCAAGAACAAATTGTTGGCATACTGTAGGTTACACAGGGCTCTACAATAACTTTTAAAACAACTTGCCCAGTCGGGCATTCAGGCAAGTAGCTTCCAGAATTCACTTACCCTGATAATTTTTCATTCGCCCTGAAATGACCGAAAATATAGCGAGTATGGTATTAACACAATATATTTTTATTATAAAATGCACTGTTGGTCCTTTACACCAGGCTTCCTCAATTAAATGCGCCGGAGCGCCACATGGCGAAATTCTGCTAACGAAATGCGCCAGTGATCGCCGTCCTGGGGGAGGGGGTTTTGAAAATTGTTGTGTTTCAGAAAGGGCTCAAATGCGAAATGGTGCAAAGTTCGTTCAATTTTTGCAGCCAAATTTCTTCACAAAATTGTGTATTACTCATACTGCTTTGTACGTTGTCCGTAATTCGACACGAGCACGTGGGTTAGCAGGTGGTACGCTTAGCACGGCCTAGTTATGGAATTCCGGGAAATCTATCTACATTTCACCTGGCGTCTCACGGTTACGGTGAGTTGACAAGGCACTGAATGTGTGTGCTTTGACTGTTTATAACGGAATGTAAACTTATTTGCTGTGGTTAGGAATTGACGGTAATTTCACTTTTTGTGAGACCAAATGAGGAGTTATTACTGGGCTTGTCAGTTTGGGAAGTAACAGATTTAATTACCTCATTTTGAGAATAATGCTTGTCAGCGTGAGTGTAATTATATATAGGCTATTTCATTTTTCAAAGTACAAATACTGTTTAGCCTAGGAAGAGTACTTACGATGCCAAATGCTTTAAAAACGAATTGAAATCATACAATACATCAGAAGTCAATATTCTTCTGAAACATTGAAAGTGCTTTTAGGACTTTGGCTATGAAACTTTGAGAATTACGTGTAATATTTATTATCAGCATAACTTGTTCATCGACGGACAATTCTCTCGAAAATGTTCATCTTAATGTAACAGTACCTCTCAACGTTGGACCGGATCCCGCCCCACAGTACCCTCTTCCGGCTGTTGCAGAGAAGTGTCGCAAAGAGCTGTCTTGCCACATACGCGAACAACGGTGTAGGCAGATTTTTTAACGTTTTTCTTGTCCTGATATTACAGTACCTCTCGAGGTTGGACCGGATCCCGCTCCACAGTACCCGCTACCGGCCTTGCCAGAGGAATGCCGCACAGGATTCGACCTGGAATTCGAGATTCAGGCCGACAGAGATGTCGCCCTCTATCTACAGAACCGCCCTGGCAAACCGCAGATTGTACTACGTAAGTGGAAACTCTTATACCTTTCGTTTACCGTGGCACTTACTAATAATGTTGTTGTTGTAATACGTTTAATGCCAATTTTCCCAACTAGTGTGGGTTCGACTGGGGCCTTTACAAGAAATGTGAAGAATTATGGAGCATTAAGTAGTATTATGACTTGGATGCAGTGGCGTGAATCCCGTAGGAAATTGGGGGATACATTCCCTCTACTTTTTGGAGATGCTCCTGTTGACTTTATTATTTTCACACAGTAAATTTTGCTTTGGAGATTATCATTCCCTCCACTTTTTCACATGGATTTACGCCACTGCTTGGATGCCCTTCCTAACAGTCTCCTCAAAGAGGATCTGGTCAACAAATGAACCCCACAAAACTGACTGACAACCAGCAAGCAGTCCACTCAAGGATTCAATACAGGGTATCCAACTCCCAGAGCAGACCAATCACCTCACCAGGCTTACCAAGAGTACAAGATATGGGATACCCAACTAGCGAGCAATTTATACTCAAGGTTGAACACAGTGTATCTATCTCCCAAAATAGACAAACAGCCTCACCAGGCTTGCTATTTAAACAAGAAGATATGTGATAGCTATAATTCTATTGATCAGAGTACCAGCTTAATTTAACCAATTCAACATTTGATGTACCTATTACCCAACTTGAAAACAATGAAACATTAATAAGTTTGAGGGTCAGGTGTGTAAACGCTGCAACCCTAGCAGGTTGGGGGGGGGGGCTAAAAAAGGTGATGCACCTTGCCCAAGGGTGCCCTGGAGATAGTTGTGGTAAAGGGTAACCTCATTCTCCCAAGTTGAAGAAACTCCACAACCGGATGCAGGTTAGCGTCCTACCCAAGACCATTAATAAATTGAATCTTCTAGTGCAAAACACGTCAACAACATCCTGATGCACTTTATAAAAGCCACTTCAGCCGTAGGCCAGATATAGTCTACAAATACAATATGAGTGCTTGGTGCTCAGCACTGATAGTAAGGGGTAGGGTTCTGATAATATGCCTTTAATTGCCAGCACATCAGAATGTGGCTAAAATTGCTCCAGCAGGATATTGCTTTTTTAGGGCGCCATCCAACAGTGGCTGTATGGTGCCTAACACAAACACATACACAGACACGCAAGAACAACCCAAAAACATTTTGCAAAAACAAAAAAATAGATACAGCAATCAAAGTTATAAACCATAAACAACTATGTTTTCCATCAGTTCTAGTTAAAGTGCACAATTAACAGATGTAGCCTTCTTGATAATATCGGCAATGAGTTCCATAACTTCGGGGCTAGGATAGAGAAGGCTCGGGTCTAGTTCGCGGGGATGGAACATATATGTGAATTAGCTCAGTCAAATAAGTTCGGGTCAAATCTGTCAGTATTTTGAAGGTGAGGAGCAGCAACTTAAATTCAATGGTTGGACTTCACTTGGACGATGGGTAGCCAATGAAGATTGTGCAGGACCAGGTTGATATGGTCACGTTTCTTTGGAAGAGTGACCAAACGAGCAGCGGAATTCGGTATGCATTGATCAACTTCGAAGCAGGGGTAGAATGTTCATGTAACCATTACCAAAGATGAACTATTTTTACAAGATGCCTGTACGCGCTGAAAAACTGTAATGCACTTGGAAATGTGCTACCCCAACAAAAGTGATATGTCTGCTTGATGCTTGATGCATTTCGGGAAATGTTCTGGGAAATGACAAAATTTCAGGAAATTTCGGGAATTACTGTGATCAAGCAAATGAATGTATATTGAAAAAGTTAGTTACGTAAACAACAGTAAAATAGTTGACTATTTTTACGGGAAGGAAAATGCGGATTGCTCAAAACGACCTAAAATCTCTTTTGGGAAATGGTTATCTGATTTTAATTGATTTCGGGAAATTTGAATACATGTTTCAGGAAATCGGTTTTGAAAATGGAAACATTGGCGTGATGAAAAACATTGCTCACACAGAATAATAATGAGAGCAAGACACACGGGCTGATTTAATTAAGTGCTTACTAAACATACAGTAGTAATGTGCATGCGTAGAAGAAACAGCGGACTGTGTAACTAACAGATTATTCTCGGTATATAGAGGTTTTTCACGACACGCAGACACACAGGAATTTTGCCCCACTAACGATTTGGCATGGCAACAACCTCCAAGCATAAGAAATTCATTGAAACTGTTACTAGAAAGAATTTAGAGTATTTTAAGGTGGTGTTATAACAATTTATAGATTTTCAGTTATGACAGGTGATATTACCAACTAACAAATCTGACAAAATTTGGAGTAAATTTACTAAATTTCCCTGCCTTGTGTTTGTCATGCATACGTAGTTAGGGTTATCACACATGTCGGATTGCATTCTTCATATATCACGTTATTATATCAGCCTAAAATGAAAGCAGGTAGGCTATATACGTATTCTCACGGTCGGACATCTGTGCGTACGCGTCCTCGCATGTCTCACGCTCTGGCATACTAGAGTGAAACGTGCATGCAGCTGGAGTGAAACGCGCGTGCTGTTGGCGTGTAATTTTGTGTGTGTTTTTATTTGAGTGATGTGTTGCCGACCTCCTCCATAATGAGGTTACCCTGTCTATGCAGAGGGCAGTGTGGTGTCACGTGAAAAACCTCATGACTGCGATTTTAGTGATCTAGAACCAGGAGCCACCAGTAGACCGGCAGCCCAGAGACATTTGGTTAGATGAACTAGGTACCAATGTTTGACTATGGGAGTGTGTAGGGGGTCAT
>JAODUJ010173613.1:0-10814 GCA_027564615.1 Psolus chitonoides
CCCCATATGACCACTAGATGATCACTAACCGCAAATTCCTGAACACCCCGAAGGAAGCACTACCCAAGTATATTCATAACAAACACTCACCACTGTACCATTAAATATGTAGAAGAAGAAGCGTTTTGCGTATTTTCATGAAATGACCCCAACTGACCACTAGATGACCACTGACTTCAAATTCCTGAACACCTCGAAGGAAGCACTACCAAAGTATAATTATGACAAACGTTCAACACTGTACCATTAAATATGTAGGAGGAGAAGCGTTTCGCGTGTTTACATAAAATGACCCCAACTGACCACTAGATGACCGTTGGTCCCAAATCTCTGACCACTACTGATGACCCATCACTCAATGATCATTGTGTCCAAGTTTCATCAAAATCCGACATACTATGAGGGCATGGGAGCAATTTGAACAATTGTGGACAGAGTGATAGATAGATCGATAGAGTGATAGACGCAGCACGATGACAATAGCTCAAACCAGCATGCTGGTATGAGCTAGAAATTTCAAAACCATCAACCACTGCAATTTATAGCTTTTTGATGAGCAAGCATCAAGGCACGAGTGGGAATTGAACACAGGCCTCTCGAGTGCAAGCGGTCACTCAGTCCACTGCACCAGCATTACCGACAGGTCCTACATTTCCAGGCTTATTTCTTTGCAAATTGAGCAATATATAAGGGGAAACTTTTATGAAGGCATTTCCCCATAAATAACTAGGTGAACATTTAGTAGGATCTCCGTTTTGTGAGAGATAAGTGATGCCCAGCACCCAAACACAGGTACTTGCTTTAAATGTAAACCCAGTATCTATGAATATATGAATGTAATTTATTGTGATGAGTGCATTATTATTGCGAATAAGATATATATCTTAATACTATTCAAAATACTAACATTCACTTACAACACACTATATTTTGTGATTGCTTGTCCAGGAAGAATGGAATTTCAGAAATTGAAACGGAAAATAAGCAGTGTATGTAAGAATTGTATCTCGAACCACGACACCCATCGCATACTTCCACCATTCGTATCATTACAGAAGAATAAACCACAATATATGAAAACATATTTATATACATATCAACCTCAACCAAATAGTATCGTTCACCTGTACCAACGTAAAAATACATATATTCAAAATAAAAGCATGGTTCAATGAGGTTGCAAGGAAAAAACACTGACCGAAAAAGACGTATGAAATGGCCAAATGAATGAGACACTATTGGTTTGCTTGTATTCTCCTGTATGCTCATCTGTTATTTTTTATTAATATGCACTTGTCAATTGTATGCTCCCCCTCCCAATATCCCGGGCAGGGTGAGGCAATGCACAATGTGGGTCATGCAAAACATTCAAATTGACGCACCCCACAACCATAAACCGGTGACATGACCCACTATTGGGTCACGAAGGTGACACACAATTTTCTCAATTTCAAAGCAAAACACTATTGATGCACAAATGACCCCGCCATTTCATAGATCTTTGTTGAGGACCTTCAAAGGAGTCCCTAAAGGCATTAGGACTTTTATTGAGACACTAACTCTATAGGTAAACGCCAACCAAGGATAAAGAGCACAATGCCTGCCCATGAAGCAAAGACTATCCGCTGCCAGATGCCAATATGGTATGTTAAGGTCTTCACTGCTGAGATAATATGGCTACAAGCATGGTGTCACACATAGACACACACACTAGTGTTCCTACTTAGCAGTGGTTGAAGGTTCATGGGATGGGGGAGGGGAGTGATGTGGGGTGACAGCACTAAATACGGGGTCACAGTCCCAGTAGAACCAGTTCTAGATGACGACGATGCACCGTCTTCCATATATCACCTTTGGAGGTGGATGACGGCTCGCGTTTAGCACCGACATGTTCAGTAGAAACATGAGGGGTGACAATTTAAAGGATGAACAATAACTTGCATGCGGTGAGCTGCCATCCCTCATTTGCCTCCCAGTAGAAACAGTCTGGTTGACGGTCACGATAACCGGTCATCCACTAAATGCGGAGGTACAAATACGGGGCGATGCTCCGAATCTGCAGGGTGCCCAGTAGAAACGTGCAGAGACTTGAAAATTCATGATTGCAAACTTTCCTTTTGCCTCCAGCAAGGAATTAAGAAATTAATTATAATTTGTTTAAATATTTAAGTCAAACACATTTAAACCTGATGGGCACTGATACTGGTTACTTGATTAGGGTGTGACTTACATGTACTTCAAAGCCTCATCATTTCCACCATGCATTTTACCTCTCAAGACATATGATAATATATCGGCCGTCCGCCATATCCGGCGATCACTTGCACCCTAGGGTGTGGGCCTAAGGCGCACAGAAATTGATTTAGGATGACTAGTTGTTGCCTAGGCAGCAAGGCATCCCTCTATTCCCATCATCACCAGTATCCAGTCTCTACGGCCGGTGGTGTTCCAGGGGGCAGTGGGATCCTCACGAGTCCCACGTCCTGATATAACCATCAGCACCGTGCCCAGACAGCAACCCAGATCACCCATCCAAGCAACTGAATAGGCTGTTGTACCCATTTATACACCTGGATGGAGAGAGGCAATCTAGGCAAACTGCCTTATATACCTAAGGACACCACATAAAAGCTAAGCGGTACTGGGAGTATTCAAACTCGTAACCTTTCGGTCTGTAGTCCAGACCTAAACCGACTTACTTATATCTGCCCCCTTAATAAACATGAAACATGCCATCTTTAACTTTTATAAGTTGCGAAATGGGGGTAAAAACAAGTAATCTTGAGTAATTTTGGGAATAATACTACTAAAAATAAAGTTACACGTAAAATTATTACTGTCAGATTATTCCGTTGTATCAACTGACTCATAATGGGAAGTTATTACTTGATGTGAATTATTCAAATGCTGAAGTCGCACATTTATAAAACTACATGAGCCACATGCATGTCATTGGCTGTAAGACGTTACATGTTTGTCATCTATTTTTCATTACCTGATCCATAGTATAGTGTAAGTATCTACACAGTTGGTTGTTCCAGTATCTAAACTGTGAATGCCTTTATAAATATGTTTCCACTATTAACGACATCTAAAACGATCAGTTGGGGTGGTTCGCCACTACTCCAACAAATACCCCGTGGATCACTGAGCGTGTTTTCACCAATAGTGCCAAGGAAATAGCCATCAGAGTTGTACGCAATCACAGCACCTTTCTGTTGTGGAGAATCAATGCTACTTCCTCCCTTCCTACTGATTTCGCTTGGGTTAAAGGTCACAGAAATGAAGATGTTATCATCGTCATCTATCAAAACACCAAAAGGTTTTGCAGGGGCCTGTTGAATTCTTGTCTTGATAACTTTGACGAGCTTAGCTCTCTCAATGTCACATATTTTGATGGTATTTGTACCTTCATCCGCAACAATGATCTTGTCTTGTGCTCGGTTAAGTGCCAACAATGCAAGTGAAGAGTGATCTGACCTACCCTTCAGTTCAATGGAGCCAGAATGGGAGAAATTTGGGTGGAAGATGTCAATGGTGTTCGTTGACGAATCTGCCACATAGATTGTTCCACTGCTACTTATGGCTATTCCTTTTGGTGTCTTCAAAATACGGTTCCCAAATTGTTTTACACAGGTATTATCTCTAAATACATAGACACAACTATTATTACTCTCAGTGACAAATAGTTTCCCATTGGATGTTGCAATGCCATATGGTGTCATTCCACTATATTGTACTTCTGACAAATCAAATACCAAATCATACGAATTTGACAACTCCACCATCATGTATGCGGCAGTAAAATCAGCCATAAAAACTTTGTCCCCTACGGCAACAATGCCAGCTTTAAAATAGTCTCTCCTATAATTGTGCTCTAAGCTCATATTGCTAACTGGACGTACAACCACCTTCAACGGAGAACCACAAACTTGCTCATGATCAAACAGGACCTCAAATACATGAATGCCGATCTTTTCTGGGAAAAACGTCACCCAATAGTCCCCACTCCTCTTGTTCCATGTCACATGATATATTGTCACCTCTTCCCCTTGAAATGTAGCGACAGATGCCTCTACTCTTTCTGTGTTTTTGCTTCGAACACGCCTGCCCTCTGAATCAGAGAGCCGAAGCTTTAACTTAATCCTTTGGCCTTTTACAGAAAAGTTCTTGCCCACTTTTGTCAGAATTGAGTTCCCTGCTACCGGTATTCTCTCTTGTCTATGAGGACCTATTCGAGACTCTGCTTGTCCCCCAAAGCAATCAGAGATGCTGCTAGCTATTGACTCAGTATCATCTTCATCACTATCTATATCCATGTTCATTGCTCCTGCTACTCCAGTTTCACTTTCCCGTTCTACCCCATCTCCAACTTTACCGACTTTTACTGCCTCTGCAATGGCCCTTAATTCCCTTACCTCTTCCTTATCTTCTCCATCACCATCCATGTCAATTTTCTTTAGCTCATCAACCAGACTATTGATGACAAAGTTGTTGGGCAGCTCAGATACTCCTCCCTGGGGTAACATGTGGATGACATTACAGGAGGGGCACTTTAAGGCTCCAAGGCTCGCTACCCAACCGTTTAAGCACTCTTCACATATGACATGCTGACATGGAAGTGTTTTGGCATTCTCTAGTAGATCAAGATGAATTGGGCACACCAGGGTGTCTCTGATTCCTTTCACTTGTTTGTGTGACCCTGTAAAGACAATTTGGAAAGTAATATTTAATGATTACTACCAATTACAGAACACCTGAATCCACTCTGGCTATCTGCATAACCTGCTCAGAAAGCAGAAGAATATGAGGAGTAAATTGGTCATTCTCCCATTAGAGTAATGATGCAATAAGCTATGCCTCCTTTGGAATGGAGGTGTAATGGGTTATTCTCCCATTAGAGCAAAGTAGTCATTCCTCATTGAGAGTGAAAGTGTGATTGGCTATTCTTCTTCTAGAGCAAAGTGTAATGGGCCATCCTCTATTAGAGCAATGGTGTGTAATAAGCCATTTCTCCCTCAGAGCAAAGGTGTAATGGGTCATTCTTCTGTTAGAGCAAACATTTAATTAATCATTTGTCCATTAGAGCAAGAATGTGGTGGGCTATTATGTTATTAGAGCAATGGTGTAATAAGCCATTCCTCCTTCAAACTTTAGAGCAAAGGTCATTCCTTTCAATTCATACTGATAATCTACGAACAATACTCGCAATTCAAATGTTCCTTATTATTGCTCTTTGCTTCCTTGATGGTTGTGACAAATGCTTGTAATCAGGCAAAATAATAACCTTACACTCGGTGGTTAGGACTGTCCACAGCATTCATTTCAGTGTTATTCAGCTTGAAATCAGACTAACTCAGTGGAAGAAAGTTGATCCTAATTAAAATAGATTAAAATATCAGGTCAAAAAGTGCACTTGTCTGCCATGACAAACCATACTTCTGTTTTGTGCTACCCTGCCAAAGGGGAAAGGAATCTATGCATGTATGATGTCGTACATGTGTGTGTGTGGCGTATGTCCTGATGTGTGTGTTTCTGTGTATGTGTGTGTGTGTGCGTGACGACACGATAACTGAACAATGTAAGTGTCTACAAAGTTCATACTTAGTGTAGGTGGCCCAGATGGAGTAAAATAACCTTATTGTTTCGGTGCTCTTTCAAGGTCATTCGAGGCAAACAGAGCTCAAATGCTGGAAACCTTGTAAACATGGTAATCTGATAAGACGAAGCCCTGCAAATTCCATATTTGGTATATAGGTCATCCTTAGTAATTTCAAGAAGCGTACTGATTTTGGTGGATCTCCAATGTCATTTGGAGTCAATAAATGTCAAACACTAAAAACCTGGTAGCATGCGCTGAAGGATGTAAACATTCTACACAGTTCATACTTAGTGTGTAAGTGGGTCATATGGGACCCTTGTTGTTTTGTATGTTATTTCAAGGCCATTTGGGGTAAACAGTGGTCAAACACTAAACACCTTGTAAACATGTTAACGTAATAAGACAAACTCTTGAGAATATTGTTAACATACAAAGTTCACATCGGCCTTACAGTAGATTTAACAAAACTGTAAAGTGGAGTGGAAAAAGAGATAACATTAATTATTTCAAAAGTTTGCCCTAACAAGTTATGGTAGTTACAAGGTTTTTGGTATTTGACCTCTGTTGACCTCAGCTGACCTCTGACCTCAACCAAAACAATAACGACCATGTACTAACACACATACCAAGTATTAGCTGAATTGAAGTTGCCCCATCAAGTTATGGTGGTTCCAATGTTTTCAGTGTTTGAACTCTGTTGACCTCAGATGACTGTTCACCTCTACCGAAAACAATAGAAATCAGGTTATACCTATGATGATCACACCAAGTATGAGCTCAATTGAACTTTGCACTTTTAAGTTACGGTGTTTACAATGTTTTCACAGACTTTTGACCTTAACCAGACATATGGTTGCCGCGATATTCACATACCAAAAATTGCTTCTAAGCCCTGCTCACTCATGAATATTAATGATATTGGCACCAAAATCTAACGGAATCATCTACAGGTGTTACAAGCAATTAAATTACATTTGGCCTCGCGCCTCATGAATTCGAGGAGTTGCACTAGAGTACTAACCTACACATGTACCACACGCTCCTACCAATGTCACCAAACAAGTTTGAACAAAATCGGACATACGGTCGTCAAGATATTCACATGTAAAGAAAATGCTTCTAAGCCCGCCACTCCTGAATATTAATGAGATTGTCACCAAAATCATCAGGGATCATCTACTCACCATGGGTAATCTATGAGACAAGTATGATATCAATGCACTGTACCACTACTGAGATCACATGGTTACAAGCAAATTTCCGGCGAAATTTCATTAAGCCCCGCTCCTCATGAATATTAATGATATGCAATACGGTACTAACCTACACAAGTACTCCACCAATGCCACCAAAACAAGTTTAAACAAATTCAGACATCCGGTTGCCGAAATATTCAAATTTGAAGAAATTGGTTCTAAGCCCCACTCACTCGTGAATATGAATAAGATTGGCACCAAAATCACCAGAAATCATCTACTCACCATGGGTAATCTATGCGCCAAGCATGACATCCATCCACTCCACCACTGCTGAAATCGCGTGGTTACTAGCAATTTTCAGCGAAATTACATTTATCCCCGCCCACATGAATTTTATTGAGATTCAATACGGTACTAACCTACACATGTACCACACCTTTAACGAATGCCACCAAAACAAGTTTGAACAATATCGGACATACAGTTGCCGAAATATTCACATTTAAAGAAATTGCTTCCATGCCCCGCCCACTCATGACTATTATTGAGATTGGCACCGAAAACATTGTGGATCATGTACTCACTATGGGTAATCCGCCCCCCCCCCCAAATATGAAAAGTATCCGACGTTGCATCGTTCAGTTATCGTATATACAAGCTTTGTCACACACATATACATACACACGGACAGACGCACACACATGCGTGACCGCATATATTCTGTTTGCCTCTGGCAAGGAATAAAAAATCCACAGATTGGATTATAATATTTACCATGAGGTAATGTCTCTCTTGGACCCAATTTTTGCACCTCAAAGTTTGCCGATGCTGAATATGCCACTGGCAGCACTAAATGACTAATCCTACTAGGACACTGGCCAGTCTCTTCAAATGTTTGATCTTGTAGGGGATAGGGTAGGTCAAAAAGTGTCGGTGTTATGTTATTATGTTATTGTATTCATGAAAGGCTCAGACAACAGGTGTGTACTAGTACTAATAGAAAGTCTATCTGAGTGGGTGGCCTCATCAAGTTTGTTGAGGCTGTGTTGTATCCGTGAGATCACAGGGGGTGGTAACTGGAACACCGCCGATCGCCGATATTTTGAGGGGTGAATAGCATCGGTGGAAACACGCGATATGCAGTCAAACGAAATTAAAAACTCTCCTTCTGTTCAGGGTTGCCAACTTGCCCCTTTTATCAAATCATTTAAAAGCTGTAATATTCCCACAGGCTGCAAACCAGATCTACAGTATTTCATGCCTATTTCTTGGGCAAGTTATGAGAGGAAACTTCTCTGTAGGTATTTTTTCATGACTAACAAGAAAAACATATAGTGGGATCTCCATTTTCTGAGCGAATTGTTTTTTGAGCACCTGAACACATTTTCACTTCAAGGCAAGTGACACTTTAACCCTATAGCCCATGTCTGGATCGCATGTGACCTCTTCCCCTTCCTCTTCTACCTCTTCCCCTGGCTACGACACGCTCGAAACTGCGAGAAGCGAAAGGATATATCTAGCAGGGAGAAGCAGGGGCACTGGGGCGTGACGCTACCGTAATGTTGCGAACAATGGGGGCTGTCTTAAGCGCCTCCTCGGCCTTTGTTGCACAACTTCCCCCTGCCCAATGACAGCCGTGGGTTAGTGCAGATGAGTAAACGCAATCGGCAACCCTGCTTCGGCAACCCTGCGTTCAGTAAGATTGAGTTACATCGTCATCACTCACTACAGCGGCATTCGTGAGGTCTCAAAATGGTCTAGTGTAACATTCCAAGTTGAATGGGACTATTGTTAGTTGTTATCCTAAAGTGTTACCTAACTGGGGTCGAGTTCAAACTAGAAGTGATAGCTGTTTACTTGTTGGATTACACTAGGATTGACATCACGAATAACAATACAACTTACACAATCCTTTATAATTATATTGGTGGTATTTTACCATATTTGGTATGTCAGCTACTGTCCTACGGTACACTATTGATGCTCTATGTACATTGCCTCAGAATATTACACTTCAGTAACCTGACACAAACCCAGGGCTCGGAATGTCAACATTAAATATGCTGAGAACTAACCCTCTTGTTTAAACAGTGGAGTTTGCACAGTAATAACAAGCTACAGCCAGTCTGTATAATATATGCACTGCACACTTTTTTATTATTATGTACAGCTGTATGAAATGACAAACATCACCATATACATATACCACAATGCCCAACCAACTTGTTTGACTGAATAAACTTGATGTGTAAGGATGGGCTGTCGTGAATGAAATGAACACACAGTAGGCTATATAATGATGTCACACATTCTGAATTCTAGGCAGTGGGAGTCTATAATTATGAGATGAGGTATGGTGTGGTATGGTATGATACTCTGCAACATGGCTTTATCCAACCAGCCGTCCCTTGGATGCTCCCCTACCCACATTTTTATTTTATTGAACAGGCCTATAAAATGTTCAATAACTACATTACCCCTACAGTACTGCATCCATTCTCAATATTCATAAAGTTGGGAGATTTGGAAAAGCAGGAGTGCACCCCTTCCCCTTTAACCTTTTGAACCCGAAAGGCCGGTATTGCGGCCATATAGAGAACGTACAATAACCTGAAAGGCCGGTTTTCCGGCCCTGGAACATGTGACAAGTCTTTTGACGAGACATATCTGCTGAATCCTATGGCTAGCTTCATAATTCATATCATATACTGCAAATCCTACTTGCTACCTTCAGTTTGGTGTTTTACGGCCTGTTTCTACATTGATTTTCGGCTAGGAAGAGGGTGTCATCCTATGGTTAGAAGTTAGAGTTGGGGTTATGGTATATTTTGATGATGAATCGGGGCGTAAAACCGACGTTTCTGTAGATGCTGGTAATCTGAATCATAAGATAGGCTTAACTAGCAATGTGCGTAACTTACACGGATTTGCTATGTTTACAACGTCAATGGTGATGGAGCAGTTAGGGGAGGTTGCCAAGGAAAAGGCCGACTAGGCTTACAACATTGTTTTCCTTTATAATTTTGACTTTATGCAATACGAATACGTTTGTGCAGATATAAATACAAAACAGTACAGCATAAATTTAAAAGAGCAAATTAAAATGACATGAGTTCATGACCCCTACAAATAATTCAGGGTTCAAAGGGTTAAGCCCCTCCCTGGGATGTACCAAGCATGCAAATGGCAGTAGGTACCATTTTTCAAGTTTTTGGTATGAGTGGAACTGCAGATCTTCCGGCTACAAGGCTGATGCTCTAACCCGTGGTCCCTAATGAATTTGTTTGGGGTCAAATTATTTATATTCCTAATGCGGGCCAAAAAGAATAAATCAACCAAGGAAGCCAGGGGCTTCATGATCCCCTGTCTTCAATTTTAAAGCATAATACAATGAGCATAATCGGAGGATTCCATTGTTTGACCTCGGATGACCTTTGACCCAAAGCAATAAGTTTCTAAAAATTGATACCTTCACGTAATAAAAAATAAATGCTGTAATTCATTTCTCATCCTTAAAAAGTAACCAATCTACTTTTTTCCTTATGGATTTTTCCAATGGATAGTGCTAGATTATTGCTGATTTGGATTGGGTGAGTGGCATATTGGCCAACATTGCTGGTTTTCAGTCATGCCAACTTAGTTTCTCTGAAGTTAGGGAAAGGAATGTCTGGAATGTCAGTCCACGGAGAGTTACCGCAGATTGACTGGTTGACTTTGGTACAGAGCCTGGTACTAGTGAACGTATTTCAGAGCCTAAACAATAAGACTGAAAAATCATCGAAACGAAGAAATATACATGGACATTATTTTGTGGACTCCTTTTGGCTTCGAACAGTTTTTTCCCGAACAAAATAGGACAATGTTTTATCGAAATACGATTTTTCAAAAACCTAAATTTGTTACTATGAGTCATCGAGCAGTGGCCGCAGAATTAACAAAAATGTGCAAGAAAATGATTGCCAACTTTTGATGTACTCACCCGATTTGACATTTTCGAAGTGGAATTTGCTATA
>JAODUJ010173724.1:0-10812 GCA_027564615.1 Psolus chitonoides
GCATGATTCTGTCAGTACTCTCCACCTTGAGATTCGTCCACGAACCTGAAATTATTAAGAATTTAGGGGCATTAAGGTCCTTCTTCTTAAAAGGTAGGCCTACATAATAAACAGTGGGAATATGTAGTAGTCAAGTGGTAATGCTCAATACTTCAGATGCAATTGAATTGGCATTTACGTCATCATGCCGGTAGGGTGCACAAGATTTTGGGAATCCTAAGGGGCATATTGGGGCCGAGTTCCCATTTGAGTTCCTGTCTGACTAACATCCTACCCCTGTGTTCGACCTCTTTCGGAGGTATCAAGGACCCATATAGCCCTAACTGACACCCATTGGGTACCGACATCCTACCCTGTGTTGGACATCTTTCGATGAGATCAATGACCCATATAGCACCAACTGACACCCTGTGTGACCCGTCTACACCCTACCATGGTTGTACTACTACCCTTGCTTTATATGAGTGGAGACTCCTCTGTTGTACCTTGTCTGGTGACATCATGAACCCTTATAGTACCAACTGACAACCTGGTGTAACCCATCTACACCTTACCATGGTTATACTACTACCCTTGCTTTATATGAGTTGGGACTCTTCTGTTGTACCTTGTCTTATGACATCAGGAACCCTTACAGTACCAACTTACACCCTTGGGTGACCCATCTACACCCTACAATGGTCATACTACTACCCTTCCTGTATACGACTGG
This sequence comes from Psolus chitonoides, assembly GCA_027564615.1. NCBI lineage: Eukaryota > Metazoa > Echinodermata > Holothuroidea > Dendrochirotida > Psolidae > Psolus > Psolus chitonoides. The sequence continues at coordinate 713 of JAODUJ010173724.1, forward strand.
GGACTACTCTGTCGTACCTTTTCTGGTGACATCAGGAACCCCTATAGTACCAACTAACCCATCTACACCCTACCATGGTTATACAACTACCCTTGCTTTATATGAGTGGGGACTCCTCTGTTGTACCTTGTCCGGTGAATCATGAACCCTTATAGTACCAACTGACACCCTTGTGTAACCCGTCTACACCCTACCATGGTTATACTACTACCCTTGCTTTATATGAGTGGGGATTCCTCTGTTGTACCTTGTCTGGTGACATCAGGAACCCTTATAGTACCAACACACCCTAGTATAACCCATCTACACTCTACCATGGTTATACTACTACCCTTGCTTGATATGAGTGGGGAATCCTCTGTTGTACCTTGTCTGGTGACATCAGGAAACCTTATAGTACCAACTGACACCCTTGTGTGAACCATCTACACCCTACCATATTTATACTACTATCCTTGCTTTATATGAGTGGGGACTCCTCTGTTGTACTTGTCCGGTGAATCATGAACCCTTATAGCACCAACTGACACCCTTGTGTTACCCATCTACACACTACCATGGGTACACTACTACCCTTGTTTTATATGAGTGGACTCCTACGTTGTACCTTGTCTGGTGACATCAGGAACCCTCATAGTACCAACTGACACCCTTAATTGTGTAACCCATCTACACCCTACCATAAATATACTACTATCCTTGCTTTATATGAGTGGGAACTCATCCCTCATGTACCCTGCCCTACCCTAAATATACCCTTGTGATTGTGAATGATGACTCACTCTTGTCCCTGCAGCACATATCCAGGAGACACCGAGTAACACCCTTTGTAAACCTCCATATACCGTCTCTCTGGTTACACTGCTACCATTGTGTACCACCATCTTACTCCTACATTAGTCATACAACTTTGTTTGCTTTACATGAATTGTGACTTACTCTCTCCTATGATGTATCTCTTCGGTGACAGCAAGGACCCGTGTAGCACCAACTGCCTCTCAAGGACAACACCGCCACCATTTTACCTTGCGAAGCAAAAATAATCACATATTGGGAGATTAATTTGAAGTGGAAACAAAATCCTAAAGTGATATATTTATACACACTGCAGTGACAATGCAGTGGTGGAGTGGTTGAAACTCTCGACTTTGGATCCAATGATCATCAATTCAGTCCGTCTCGGTCGATTATTGCGTTTAGTCCCTAGGTAAGACATTTTATCTCAATTTTCTCTATTCACGCAGGTGTATAAATAGGTACAACAATATGCCAGTTGTTTACACTGGTTGCATTGGTTCCCTGCTGAATTGAACAATACTTTCAAAGTGCTGGTGTTTGTTTGCGTCTCAGCTATACTGCCCCTGCACACTTAGTTGTTAGTCTCTCCCTTTACTGCCCTGGTAGAGTGAGCCTAAGTCCCACCTCTGACACAATCCTCGTAACTGAGCAGTGTTGGCAAAACCTTCTGCAGATTGCAAGTTCTCATTACACTGCATGCCGCATTTAGAATAGCTTATCGGTAAACAGTATGGTCTCTCAGTCACTGCGCATCCCTAAAAAGAACCTAAAAACTCAATGTGGTGGCTCTCATTTTGTATTTTTTTTGGTGGGACGAAGTTTTTCTTCACCCTTGTAAGCACTATATCTCAATGTAGCAGTGCTATGTGTGTTAAGTATTAAATATGTATGAAGATGGGTGACATCGTGGAATAATTACCAGGTTTGCTGTGTGCTTTTGGCTCTATTGGACTATGGGACTAATGATGATCTCACAGCGCTCTGCCCCAGAGGATTCCCCACATTGTCCATAGCTTTATACCTAAATATTATGATTCAGCATCATCAAAAATATATGAAAACATCTTTAACCCTTCTTCAAATGCATATTTGGGCATAATAATGTTATTTCACATATATTTCTAGAGCTATTTTTAGTGAGGTACCCTCCATCGGATATTCTTCATATTTCACTGTGGAAGGACCTTAAAAATCGGATTCAGCATTCCTGAAAATACTAGAATACATTCTTAAACATCTGTGATTGGCATAGTTTATGCATTAAACCGTTATTTTATATAAACTTTGCCGCCATTTTAGTAAAGCGCCCTCTATTTCAAGTTCCCCACATTTCCCTGAGGTTGGACCCCAAAAATCAGATTCAGCATACTCAAAACTACCAGAAAACATTTTCATATTATTTGTCTTTGTATATTCCAAGCAGTAAACTGTTATTATATAGCATGCTGGCAGCTATTTTGTGTAGAACTCCCTCACATTTCCTCACCCCTATTCAGCCTTACTGAAAAAATAATAATGGGGTGGGGGGAATCTTGACACTCATACCTGCCAAAATCAGTTGAAAACAGCGTCTTCATTTTTTGGCAAATTTAGGATACGGATACTGTAATGATTCTTCTCTAGCAGAGGTCTTTCGGGCCACATACCTGTATGATATATTTGTATGGTCCTATCACCACTCGGCTGCATGCTCTCCCGGCATCTAACGGTTGAAAAGGTCCAATCTTTACGACCGCCAGGTGATCTGGAAACAGAAGTCATCAAATGACATATTCAAAACAATAGTCAACCAAAACTCCGAAAAAGTATCGGATGGCACATTATACAAAGCATGTCATAAATTCATGTTGTGTTGGTCCACAGATGTGTCCTACGTGCTTTAGTGAATAGTTCACATTATACAAAGCATGTAATATATTCATGGTGAGTTGGTTCATAGATGTGTCCTACGTCCAACTCATATTAGGACATACTACATGCACCTTCCTCTATAAGTAAATATTTCCTGTAATGCTATATGCGTGAGAATGCCTCACCACAATTAACTGGAAAAAGTTACATTACAATGCGGTAAAAATGTTGTTTGATGAAAAACTTTGTTAAACTGTTCTATTGTGACATTTTGTATAGCATCGCATGTAGTCTGCATACATAATTATAACTTATTCAACTTTGTTACCACATTGTGTCACTAGCATAACCAGAGGACAGGTGTGTGTGTGTGTGAGGAAGGGGAAGGGTTGGGGTTTGGGGGGGGGCGGTCACCCTTTAATTTTGCTCCGATGAGTGGTTGTGTCTGTTCGTCTAAGTTTTTACACTTGTCGGTACATTTTTCCTCCTTTGCCCCCCCCCCTTGAAATATTGATAGACTAGCACAACGCACATACACGGTGAGCGGGCCCCCAGGTTACACCAATCATTACCATCACTATGTTTGCTTGATGTATGTTGTTACAAACTTGCATAGATTGGATGGATGCAGGCAGGGCCAGTTTAACCTTGTGGGAGGCCCTGGGCAAACATTTCGTTGGATGCCCACATGTCTGAGCCCGGATGGGGAGGAGGTGCGATTTTCTGGACAGTGGAACTCCATATTCATTTACCAGTGTCCTGGGGGAGGGATCCAAGAAATCCAAGAAATGTTTGAATAATGACTTGTCCTTGGATGCAGTCTTGTGCTCTATTTTTCATCTTTTGAAATCTCTTCTTATGTTCAAGAATTTTCATTTATTTATTAGTCTGTCCGATATTTTCATTTTTAATTAGGGCGGATCAAGACAATTTGTTCACTTGAAAACATACTAGTTAAATATGTAAACTGTCGGTCAGCTGACACCTGATAATAGCATATAGTACACTGCACACGTGATCGCACGTGTTCGTACAATGGAGCTAATCCATGCTATAAGTAAAATCGCGCGTCAAAAATGTTAGGGTATAGAATAATAAGTATACCCCCGAACTTGCTGCACGCGCAAAGTGAACGATATGAGTCTTGGAATTCTAACCCTGGTCAGTAATTCAATGTTTCATTTGATGAATACCCAAGTAAAACCATCACATTGGGCTTATGGTTTATTTACACATGTCATGGAGGTGCAAATAGCAATACCATGATAATGTTACCCTGTGTTCAACAGGTAATAGACCGCAGGTTCGGCACAAGTGACACCACGTAACCAGGCAACGAAATGAAACACTATTGCCCGTGAAGCGGAAAAAAAGTTGTCCCATTTTTGGGTTATGAACAGCCCATTTCGCACAAGTGATAGCACGTGAAAACATTTGTTGGCGCAAATAGCACTGAGTGGGACGCGTGCAGATGGTTTAAGTGCTATGCAGATCTTCAGAGAGATTTTAACACCGACCGATATTAAATTACACAAGACAGGGAATACGTTTTACCGTCTACTCAAATTCCCCCTTTCCACAGTCCCTTCTCATGCCCAATAAGGTGAACAATTGTCGAACACCGACGCTACGGGAGCAGGGGTGCGCTCCCACCCCACATCAGCCTGCGGAAGTTAGCACATCGTAGTTACACGGTGTTAGTAACTAGCACTGTCAAAGTTAATCTCATTTCGACTTCTTCAATTTTCGTTAATATTACTAGTGGAATAATAAACCATGACAGCATTTCTTAAAATTTGTTGTCAACTTTTGTGGGAGGCCCGTAAATGTGGAACGCTCGGGGCACGTGCTCCCATTGCCCGTGCGTTAGTCTGGTACTGGATGCAGGTAATCTTCCCTCCAGGCCATCTCATACTTTCAAATTTGACTGACTCTCTGCTCCATCAAATCTCCCCAACGGCAATAAAATGATGGCAACAGAGTTATTTTATCATCAACATCTTAACGTCCGTTTTCCATGACTACATCGGTCGGACGGGTACAAGTGTATCGCTTAGAGCGCATCACTTGTCTATGCGACAAAGACTGTCCCTCGCCAGATGTCAATTTGATGTTTTTAGGCCTTCCGCGCAATGCACAAATGAGACCTAAGGTAGATCTAAGAAAATGTTGGTTAGAGTTGCGCATAGAGATTTGCCAGAGAGGAGAGTCGAACAATAACGAAGGTTTTAAATCTAATTGCAAGACATCGCGAAGCCCTCGGCTCTTGTATCCTTAGCTAGGGCCTATGGAAGGTAGACCTAAGAAAATGTTGGTTAGAGTTGCGCATAGAGATTTGCCAGAGAAGAGAGTCACAATGGCCCTAGCTCGGGATACAAGAGCCGAGGGCTTCGCGATGTCTTGCATTTAGATTTAAAACCTTTTTTATTGTTTGCCCTCTGTTGACATTAGATGACCTTTGATCTCAATTAGAACAACGAGGTCTATGTACTAACCATGGTGAATACACATACCAAATATGAACTGAATGAAAGTTTGCTCTGACAAGTTACGGTGTTACAATGTTATCACTATTTTACCTCTGTTGACCTCAGATGACCTTTTAGATAAGATCTAGTACCACTGGGACTAATGCGTTTTATCCTCAGCTGACCACAGTTCTAAAGCAATGCAATAGTCCTTTGTATATAATTAAAAAGATAACTCACTGCCTCTATCTTCGGTGGTACCTAGATGAGATATGGTACCACTGGGACTAATGAGTTCTACCATCAATCAGCGTGGTATAGATGTGTTGTGACATCCATACGAGAGGACGTATTCTGAAGCAATGTAGCATTCATTACTTTATACCTGTCTTGAGATTAGTACCACTGAGTTCTATCCACAGCTGAGCAGATGTGTTGGAAACTGGTCAAAAAAGAAATAAAACAGTATTAAACGTTGATATTTGTAATGATTCTTTCAAGAAAATGGCAATAGTTGTTCATTTCAACCGACTGCAAAGACAGGTAGGTGGTCAGAGCAGCCGTCTATAATGGACGGGAGTTCCGAGTTTAAATCAGCACTGAACAATTGATTAGGGATGTGTTTCGAAATGCGCACTTCTCTGAGTGATGGTGGGTTAGTTTTACAAGTTTACTTTAAAAAAAAGTTTACTAAAAATCCAAATGTAGGCCTAGATAATGTGATGAGGGAGTGTATAGAGAACGCTATGAGTTCTAAAAGTTGGTTGATACTTTCCTCTTAGACTTGACTTAAACAGAAACAGAACTGCCGAATTTGCGAAATCCTTCTGTTTACTCAAAACTGTTGGCACACAAAATTAATATTTTGTAATAATATCTTAAAATGTTAATGGTAATAAATAATATCCAGGCATTTGATATAGCGCCTTCTACTTAACGTTGTCAGCATCAAAGCGCTTTGCAAATATTACCCCAGGTCATTGGTAACCTGATAAAGACCGTGCCTGCACCCAAGGTGTACGTTCGCTCACGAACTACTACACCCTTGGCAGCCATTGCACCGGCACTTCAGACCGTTATCTCGCAAGGTCCCCAATTAGCACCTGGGTGAAGAGGAGCAGTGGAGGTGAAGTGCCTTGCCCAAGGACACATGTCATCATAGTGTTTCATGTAGAGCTTCAGTGTACTGAGTATGACGTCATTCTCCTTTTTTTAATTATGTGGTTTGAATACGCCCTACATTGTTTGGTTTTCCATATAAATAATAGCATAAGCAGTGGTTTGTTGAATAGTGTTGAAATCACTATTTTATAATTGTATAGAAAATTAGAAAATACAAGGGTAGGCGTAAATTATTCTTATTTACTTCACTGACGTGTAGAGTAGACATTTCGAGAGAGGTTAATAGGGGAGTTAGAGAGGAATGTTATGTTTTGTAATGATTATCTACGAATAGGGTATGTTTTTCATATTTGTTTTTTAGTTTAATTGGTTTCTCTTACTTAGTGTTCCCAATACTAATTCTTATGTTTATTTTTTAAACTTTCATTGGTACTATTTTGCAGTGAGCTAAGTGGGAACAATTTCCAGTACGTACCTCAGGCGTTAAAATACTCGTCCAGCCTGGGCAGTATCATATCGATGTGAGTATATTATTTCTGGACCCGAAGGGAAAAAGTCTATGGTCCTCTTTGTACGTCAGTCACTCTGGCACTCACTCTGTCCTCACTCCGCCCGTCAGCCACTTTAGGTCCGACAAGTCGTCCTTCGACAAATCGACCTTCGAGAAGTCGGCCATGCCTGTGTTGCCCCTCCTGATTGGATGGCTAAGATTGTGTATAATGAGTGGTGGTAAATGTTGACTATTTGAATTACACTGGCTGAATTACACAGTGATCACACTGGCAGTCTATTCATCAATTAGTCCATTCAGAGTTGAATAGAGGGGACCAACAATATAATTACTGATGGAACGTAAGAGCGGACTTAATTGGAACGCAAACTGATGGAACTAATAATAGAACGCCAGGGCGGACATAATAGGGTGAAGGGTTGAGGGGATGCAGGGAAAGGGGTGCATGGGGGAGATGTTGATGTTAATTGTGATACTGAGTTAGGGCGGAGGGGGGGGGGGGCAGAAGTTTTGAAATTCATCGAACTAATCAACGTATCAACTCGTAGAGATGACAACCGCTCCCCAGACTCCACAACCCTCGAGACCAACTTTATCTGGGACCAGCTTATACGAGTTATGCTCGTTCTTGTTTATAGTTAAGGTCAGTTACTGATAATTCATCCATTCGACACAGCTTCCCTCGTAGAAATATACTGCTGTACCAGTCGACACAGCTTCTCTCGTGGTAAAATATACTGCTGTACCATTCGACACAGCTTCTCTCATGGTAATATATACTACTAGTGTACCAGTCGACAGAGCTTCTCTCGTGGAAATATAAACTGCTGTACCATTCGAAACAGCTTCTCTCGTGGTAATATATACTTTATTACTTTTTATTTACTTTTAATCAAACTGGTTGAATTGGACTTTCTCTCAATATTTAGGGATATCTCCAGAAACAGAATAACATTCCTGTCTCGAGGTGACTTCACAAATCTTACTACACTGTCTTCTCTGAGTCTGGCATACAATTTTATAGTGTTAATAGAAGACGGAACGTTTCAGGAAAACATCAACTTCTTGTAAGTATCTGTCAAGTATTTAAAACATTAGTGATGGCGGCAACATGCATAAATGAACACTTATTAGACTTGTAATGCCTCATGACAGCCATTTATCGATCACAAACAAAGGAGATCTAGCGCGTTTGTATAGTGAGTAAACATTTATTATCAGCGACTGCGTGCCCACGTGGTTAGCATCCACATTGAGCTGGGAGGTCTGGAGTTTGACTCCGGGCTGAGTCATCCATACACTCGAAAACTGGTACCTACTGCCATCCTGTATGCTTGGTGCTTATCATTGAACAGACTGGTACCTACTGCCATCCTGTATGCTTGGTGCTCATCATTGAACAGACTGGTACCTACTGCCATCCTGTATGCTTGGTGCTTATCATTGAACAGACTGGTACCTACTGCCACCCTGTATGCTTGGTGCTCATCATTGAACAAACTGGTACCTACTGCCATCCTGTATGCGTGGTGCTCATCATTGAACAAACACGTACCTACTGCCATCCTGTATGCTTGGTGCTCATCATTGAACAAACTGGTACCCACTGCCTTCCTGTATGTTTGGTGCTCATCATTGAACATACTGGTACCTACTGCCTTCCTGTATGGTTGGTGCTCATCATTGAACAAACTGGTACCTACTGCCTTCCTGTATGCTTGGTGCTCATCATTGAACAAACTGGTACGTACTGCCATCCTGTATGCTTGGTGCTCATCATTGAACAAACTGGTACCTACTGCCACCCTGTATGGTTGGTGGTCATCATTGAACAAACTGGTACCTACTGCCATCCTGTATGCTTGGTGCTCATCATTGAACAAACTGGCATGGGATTCGTGAGGAACTCACCTGGGCATTCCAACTTAGGAGTGTTGCACTGTACCATACCCTGATCAAATATTGTAGTTTGTTATAATAAATTACCCTTTGGAACTACCACACCGATGTATTAGTATCTTTGCTTATAATCATCACTTGATGATGATGGCATGAACGAAATTTGAATGTTTGGGCAAAACGTTAATTTTAAAATTACTTTAAAATAAGGTGCACCACTTCAGAATATGCGTGGTGTGAAACAGACTGAAATATTTATATGACACCTCATTAAATCTTCCTCATTTGATTGGAGGATTGTTGGCACATGCTATGCAATAAATATATACTATTCAACGCCTACGTCATTCACCATGAATTTTTGTATTATTCGATCCATAATATTGCACTCTGTCTTGAGTATGGCTATCCTCCATTCCTCCAACCGAATGACAAGGAAGATTACAAATGTTCCATTCAACTCAATAGTACGAATATTTTCATTCGATGGAAGATTTAACGTTCCATTCGCCTCGTTGAATGGAACGTTCAATCTTTCAACTCATGAAAATAGTCGTATTATTGAACTCATGAACATTCATTATTTGTATACTATTTGACCTTATTCCAAAGACTTTCATTCGTTGAAAGATGTAACGTTCCATTCAACCCGGCTCCGCCTCGTTGAATGGAACGTTCTATCCCTCGACTCATGAGAATATTCGTACTATTGAACTCATAAACATTCATTATTTGTAAACTATGTTACCTCACTCCAAAGACTCGCTGGTCACTCCAGTCTTCAGTCGGTAGGGAATATAACCCCATCCGTTGCGCAGGATTGACTGTAGCGAATCCAGCTGCCCAGCTGGAACCTAACTGTGCTTCGTGATAAATCAGCTATGGTTGAACTAAACTAGTGACTACAATAAATGTTCACTCACTATGGCGTATAAATAATCACGAAGCCGAGACTGGAGCTATGCTGCGATGTTTATAGGGTCAATCTCTACCTGGTTCGGTTGCGATGTTCGCCACCCGAGACTTTGAGTGCGATGACCAATGGAGGTTTAGTTATAAAGGCTGATAAAGCCTGTAGCTGAAAATACTAAAACTTCCCATGTGCGATAGGGCGAAAACGACAATATCTGTCTAGCTAAATGGCACAACGTACAGTGTACATGCATGCACAGACTAAATACAGTAAGTCGTATAGACGCCAGCCAGCCTAACTATAAATGTTAAATCTCTCAACTAACAATGCTAGGTGAAACTAAGTTGATATTGACGACTGCTCCTTCAAACATGTCCTAAGACTAGGAAACAGTCCAAATAATAAAAGTTAGCCAAGTCTCTGATCTTACATTTCGTAGAGGCGAATAAGTAAATACACTCTACAATGTATTGAGTGCATGAACGTGCTAAGCAAGTCATAGGCGTACATCCGTGTGCAAATGGGGGGGGGGGGGGGG